>CM046345.1:12715929-12918631 GCA_025403435.1 Artocarpus heterophyllus
AGTACAGACACTTCCTCTCCTTATTGGTCAGATCACGTCTTCCACTTCTTTTTTCTACCAGCTTCGAGGGCAAATTGCCAAACCACTTGGCCCTGCTGTTTTACTTTTATACATTCATCGTCTTTCTTTTACACAGAAACTAAGAAAGCCTTTTTCTCATTCTATTTTCCCCCAAAAGTATGGCTGTCCTTGCTTCATCTTCTTCTTCTCTTTTGTGATCAAGAATGAAGTTTTTGGTAGTTTTAGAGGAGACACGCGTAAAAACTTTACTAGTTCATCTTTATGCTGCTTTATGCGAAAACAAAATTCAAACCTACAGAGATGAGAGATGTCAAGAGGGGAGATGAAATTTCACCTGCCCTTCAAGAGCAATTGAGGAGTCGATGATTTCAATAGTCGTCTTCTCGAAAGAGTATGCTTCTTCGAGATGGTGCTTGGATGAGCTAGTGCACATACTCAAATGCAAGAAAGAAGAGGGCAGATTGTTTTACCAATCTTTTATGGTGTCGATCCATCGGATATTAGGAAACAAAAAGGTAGTTATGGTGATTGCCTTTGCTGCACATGAAAAGGGTATTGAGCACGACATGAACAAAGTGAAACAGTGGAGAGATGCTCTTACTGCAGCTGCTGATCTATCTGGCTTCCATTTACAAGATGAGTGAGTGAAAGCTTACCATTTTTTTTTAATTTTTTTTCCTTTTGAAAATGACTATAATATTTGATCATGCCTCATCAATCAGCTCCGTGTTAAAAGGAAGCATCTAGATAATGAGTAAATACATATATATATATAGATGTGGAGCTAAAAAAATTAGTCATCCATAGAATGTATGCTAATATTATTAAGAAAAATTAAATAAATGAGATATAAAATTTTAGGAGCTGAACATAATTTTAGAGGGTACAAAATATAATTTTAAAGAAAATAAAATATAATTTTATAAAATTTATATATGATATTGAAAGAAAAAAGTTTAACTCGTCTATGTGTAGCTTCATCTCTTTATATTAATTTATTCCAACTGGTTGAGCTCTCTTTCACTAGATTGGGATATAGATGCGGCTGGACTGCTTTTTGATATAATTTCTTTTATCTTGATCTGGTTGAATATCACCACATAAGTACGGTTTCTTATGTAGCCGTGTGTATGATATTTGTATACGTTATCAACAATGCGAAAAATTGTATTTAAAAAAATAAAAAGGCCATATTACTGAGAAATTATTTCTTTCTCAATTCCTACAACTTTTGCTATTATAAATCAAGGTCAGCCTCAAAGTGGCCGTTTCAAATTTTTTACTAATAGTATCGCACTATTCAATAAAGTAGTCAACACACTTAATAGGGTTCGTCGTATGACTCATTCAACACGCTTAATGGATGTATTCATGACATGATTGTTTGAATAAACCATTTTTTTTCTAACTTGTATGGTCCAGTCAAGATGGATTTTAATTTTTGTTTTTTTTTTTAGGTCGTGGGTTTGACGATTGAATTGAATATTTTTAACCTACCATCTCGCATAACTTGACTTACTCCTTCAAAAATATAATTAGTCCTTGAATTATCCCCATAAAAAAAGGACGAAAAAAGTATAATTCTCTTTTCACAAATGAAAAAATTTTATCCATACATTAGGATAGGTGTCATTATTACTATGCGATTTCCAAATCGAGTACGCTGCTTATACTTATTGGACTGTGCGATGACAAAGCAATAACATAATTCAATTATTGGACATTCCCGAAAATATTTATCCCGACAACGACCAATTGATAGTGTTATTAGCTTCTTCTTTTTTTCATTCCATATAGTGACAAAACAACAAAGTAATTCAATTTAAGCAAAACTTATAACATAACATCTTACAATATGATGTTACACTATGTGTATTTCATAGTTACATTATATTTTCTTGCATGTTGCGCATTTGTTGTACGTTCATATCTTATATTGCAACTATCGTAACTCAAATTTCTTCTTTACTTCTTTTTAGTTCATTTTCCATCATTTTTGATGTATCATGTACCATGGTATCTAGTATTGCAACTTCTGTAACTCACTAGGTCATAACAAGTTTTATATGTTCTCAAACTCCAAATACGAAGAAGTTATCAATTTACTATGGTTTCAGTGCAATTTTTTATGCTTATGGAAGATTCGCAGGGCCATAAAAACTCCAAAAGTATAGTGTTTTCATCATGGCTAAAATGTCATGGAAACATTATAAGGTGTTTGGCAGGATGGTTTAAACAGTGAGTTAAATCTGTTCTTCCTATAGCATGTGAGAGCTTTACACTGTAACGATTTTTTTTTAATTATTACTGTAGCATGTGTGAGTTTTACACCATTCATAACTGAAAAAATAGTTCGGACCATAACTTGCTAAACACCCCATTAGTTATCACGCTGGTTTATAAACCGCCGTAAAATCCCACATCACGATGGGAGATTCTATAACTAATATCCTACAGTCGTGGTAATTTTCTACGATTGTTTGGTTGTCATAGAATCTATAGTTTCTAATAGTAAGAAATGCGTGTGTTTCACTTTTTATCTGCATTAGTTGCTTGTCGTTTATGGACAAATTCACATAATATTTTAATTGCTTATTTTATCATTTAAATAAGTGAAAGTTACTGTTACTACTTAAGGTACAATTAAACATTGTTTTCGGACACAAGCCTATTGCCTGGTCCACCTACAACGTTCAGTCACCTACAATTAAGAATAATTCTGACTTTTCTCAAAAAGAAAAAAGTACACATTTGATTTTTTTTTTCTTCTTGTCTAGATTTTGGCTTTGCCTCTATTTTATCGTGATTCTTTCACATTAATTATTTATCTTCTATTAGGAATGAGGCAAAGTTAATAGAGAAGATTGTGAAACATGTGTTGAAGAAATTGAATCGACTGCCACAAGTTGTTGTGGATACAGAGGGTTTTGTTGGTATAGATGAACGGCTTCAGGAGATTGAATCATTGCTATGCTTTGGATCACCAAATCCTCGTGTCGTAGGCCTTTGGGGGGTTGGCGGTATCGGAAAGACTACTCTTGCTCGCACCATTTTTCACCGGTTCTCACATCAATTTGAAAATTGCTGCTTTCTTGAAAATGTTAGGGAAAATTCACAGGAATTTGGACTGCCTCATTTAGAAAAGGAACTCTTTTCGATGCTATTAGAGGAGAAAAATCTACAGTCAGTCAACATCTTTGTGAAAAATAGGCTCCATAATAAAATGGTGCTCATTGTTTTTGATGATATTGACGATATAATGCAGCTAGAGCGTTTGTTTGGAAAAGACAGTTGGTTTGGATCTAGAAGTAAAATCATCATAACGACAAGAGATAAACAAGTTCTTAGGAAATACACCAACAAAATATACAATGTTAAAGCATTAGACTCCGAGGAAGCACTTCAACTCTTTTATTTGAATGCATTTGAAAAAGAGCCTTCCACACCAGATTATATTAAGTTGTCAAAGGAGATAGTAGATTTTACTGGAGGCAATCCGCTAGCTCTTAAAGTCCTAGGTTCCTCCTTTCATTCCCAAACTATACAATATTGGGAAAGTGCATGGAGTAGACTGAAAAGAATTCCCAATGGAACAATTCAAAAGGTGTTAAAAATAAGTTATGATGGGCTAGAAGATGACCAGAAGGATTTATTCCTTGACATCGCATGTTTTCTTAAAGGAGAGAGAAGAGATTTTATAGAGAGCATCCCAGATGGTTACCTTGCAAGGTCAGGAATTGATGATCTCATAAATAAGTCTCTTGTGACCATATATGATGACAAAGTTTGGATGCATGATTTGATACAAGAGATGGGTTGGGAAATCGTTCGTGAACAATCTATAAAAGATCTTGGAAATCGGAGTCGGGTATGGATTTCTCAAGATATCTATGATGTCTTAGATAACAATAAAGTAAGCATCCAATAATAAGTAGCTAAAACCATATATATATATATATATGCATATATAATTGTTTTTAGCAACTTTTTTTTGTATTTCACATTCCCATTTCTTACTTGTTTAAATTTTCTAGGGAACTAGACAAGTCGAAGGAATATACTTTGACATATCTAAGATGAATGATGATCTACACTTGAAACCTTCAGTCTTCAACGAGATGGATAATATGAGATTGCTCAAGATTTATCACTCACAATTTTCCAATAACAATACATTCAAACTATACGTTACTCAAGAGCTGCAGTTTCTTCCTAATTCCCTAAGATATCTCTGTTGGCATAACTACCCATCAAAATCTTTGCCAAGAGATTATAAGGGTCAAAATCTTGTTGAACTTGACATGCCCTGTAGCGAGCTTAAGCAACTTTGGAGTGGTGTACAGGTATGATGCTATATTAATTAATGGATTGAATATCATTTGTAGAATATTTATGATAAACCATTTAGTTATATATGTGTTTTAAAAAAAAAATCTTACTAAATTACATCATTTTTCTTTGTAGAATCTTGCAAATTTGAAGCGTATCAATCTTGGTTATTCAAAGCAATTGATCAGACTTCCAAATCTATCTCGGGCTCCAAAACTAGAAAGTATTAATCTTGAGGGTTGCACAAGTTTAGTTGAAATTCCTCCGCTTAATTTCCAAGGACGTTTTGGACATCTTACACTTCGTGGCTGCTCCAAGATTAAATGTCTTCCAAAGATATCTGGGAATATAACATGCTTAGACTTGGCTGAGGCTACTGTAAAGAATTGACGTCAACAATTGGATCTTTTCAAAACCTTGTGGAATTGAGGCTCAAAGGCTGTCAACAAATTAAGACTCTTCCAGTGCTTCCGAGGAATATAGAAATGATAGATGTGAGCGGCACATCATTAAAACAAGTGTCTTCATCTTCAATTGAGGGTCTCCATCGTCTCGAGTGGTTTTATCTTGAAGAATGCAAAAAGCTTGAGAGTCTCCCAACCAACATTTTTAAGTTGACGTCTCTTGAAAATCTCAATCTACAGGGCTGCTCAAGATTGAAAAAGTTGACAGGGACTTCTTGCAGCGTAAAGGGAAAAGAGATTCAACGAGAGTCACCCAATTCTTTTAAAATTGAGCAATTGTTTGGGCTTCATTGTGAAGACAGGAGATGGCGCAAAAAGATTGAGTTTATTCCAAATTGGGTTTATAATTTAAGCTCTCTTAAGTTTTTGTCCTGCCACAACTACTATTTGAAACTTGAACAGCTCCAAATCAGGCTATTCTCTTTGTTCTCTCCAACATGGCTATATCTATATGGCTGTAACATTGTTGAAATTCCTGAGTGTCTGGGTCTCTTATTCTCGTTACGAACGTTAGATTTGGGAGGAAACCATTTTGAGAAAATACCTTCAAGCATTTTACATCTTCATCAATTGGAAGTACTCGCCATTAATAATTGCAAGAAGCTTCGGTCTTTACCACAACTTCCATTATCTATTAGACATCTTAATGCAAGTGGATGTACTTCACTGGAGGCACTATCAAGTTCTAGCTCTGGATTCACATTTAGACACCTAAGTGTCAAAACACACAGTTTTTATACTAAGGAGTTTTGGTTTTCGAAGTGCTGGAAATTACAACAGAATGCACGCAGTGAGTTAACTGATTTCTTATACAGAGTTGAAGAACCAATGGTATGTCCACGTTTATAATCTCCTCCATTGCATCTTTTTTTTTTTTTTTAATCAAAATGGCTTTTAAGTAATTTTTGAGAAATAGAAATAATTGACAATAACAACATTCTTGATTTTTATTGGTGCAGCAAGGATCATACCATTGTAACATTAGAGTCTGCTATCCAGGAAATGAAATTCCAAAATGGTTCAGCCATCAAGCTGAGGGGGATTCAATAAGAATGCAACTTCCTGAAAATTGGCTTAACTCAAATTTCTTTGGTTTTGCCGTGGGCTTTGTTTGTCCATTGATCGCTGCAGGCCATTTCCGTTCTTGCAAATACTATCATGAACAGATCAGCTTGGAGTTACATCTTAAAAGGAAGTCTGGTCGAATCCACAAACTTTCTTTATATAGGTACAAACATAGCTTGGATTTCTACCTTGAGGCTTTTGTCACTAGCAAGGAAGAAGAAGCTGAAATCAGAAGTAGTGGCATTAGCTCGGACCACGTCTTCATCAGGTGCTGTAGAGACGAAGTCCCTAGTGAATATGGTGATGCATTAGAGGCAACATTCTATTTAAGAAAGGAAACTATGAAAAAGGAAATAGGGCGAATGGATTATGAAATTGATCGAAGTTCAAATTGCATTGTGAAAAGGATTGGAGTTGGTTTTATATATGGGAAAGAAGGATTCACGGCTCTTTAGTAGCTACAATTCCCTCTGCTATGGTCTATCTATTGCTTTGTTCTAATTTAGGACATGTTTACTAAACCATAAAGTAATATAATAGGACAGGTAACGAGATTGAAAGGAAAGTAAAGCAATAGGAATGAAGATCATTATTTTCCTTTGTATGTTTATCCATTTAATAGTGTGAATGACAACAATCTTATTCTCTTTCTAGTGTTAGTAAACTTAAGCAATAGTAATCTTAATAATGTAATTGTTAAAATATCTTTTTATGTAACTAAACAACCATTAGATTATACCATTTAAATGTAGACATCTAAGTCAATTTGACATCTATTCCTGTTGATGGGCAATCAATAACAAAAAAGATGTGAGGATTAGCATTTGTTTCATTCCCTTTAAAGGGACTTATAAGAATGCCCCCAAATACACCAACTTATAAAAAATGCCCTCCAACAAACCACATATTAAAACTACCCCTTTACTAGAAATTGAGAATTTATTTTAAAAAACCAAGTTATTCTTTCTCTCACTCACTCATACAAGATGCCAAAATAGAACCTGCTAGATTTCGTTTCGAAACCCACCAAGTTTCATCGTAGAATCCGCCAAAACCTGCCTTCGGTTGTTGAAGCAAGGTGCCAGATTGTAACCTACCAGATTCCAACTTGAAACGTACCAGATTCTAACATATTTGCTTATAAACAAAGAAACACCTAGGGCCTGTCACGCCCCGGAGTACGGGAGGTGACGTGACGGAATATTTAGATTAATTAAAAGAGAATTTAATTAAAAGCCAATGGTTTAAAATTCAATTTAAAGAGAAATAAGGAGATTTCTACTACATTTTATAAAGAATTTATAGATATTAAACAAATAATAATATTAAATAAAAACCGCGAGTATGGGTTCCACAACCCACAACTTGTGCACACACATGGTTATGACAATATCATAATACAATTACAGTCCAAGTACAAATAAAGTTAAGTCTTACATGCCTTGATTAAATAAATATAGAATATAAATAAATTCTCCTATTGCTCCTGAGTTCGGTCCGAAGAATCTTCTCCAAACCTAAAAGGGAAACCACCTAGAGGGGGGAAATTTAAAACAAACAAAACGTGAGCGAAAGGCTTAGTAGGACAAGGTTTTATAAAAATAGTTTAACGCAAAGAAACACAGTATTATTAGGAGTTATTCAAGGGAAACTTAAATAAATAAATAAATAAACAATTTGAGTAGAACCGTCCTGACACAGAACAGTCTACTCGTCAAATCAAAACATCATTTTACTTTTACCTAGGCAAACCATGATATCACCACCGTAGTGGCCCAACTGGGTTTCGGGACCTGCCCCCAAGGTCGATCGCTACACGACCTGATCTTTGATATGGAATCATGCCTCTGTGTTTATTATCATTATCATTCAAAACCCAATTACCGAGTGTTGTCAATTACATTTATTATGAAGTTCATTTCATAATCACGGTATGTTAAAATATAACCGATAAAACCGTTTTCAAACAACCGTTGAAAACATTTAATAGAAATCCTTTTCGAAGCCAAATCATTTCAAAAGCCAGGCTACCAAAGAAATAGGATAAAAGTCCTACCTCAATACTAGTGCCCCACACCGTAATCTTGGTCCGCTATACGTTAGCTCCATGGAACTACGAACGATCCTAGATACAAACTAAGTCGATCAATATCTAGTTCGAGACATTCTATGTTACTAAATCATTTCATGATGTCCTAGTGTGCCATTTGTACCTTTAAAATCATCCTATAAGGTTGGGATTTAAATCAGGGTTCAAAACAGTGAAAACGGGTAAAAGTCACAAAAATTGCCATGCCTCGGTCGGCCTGCCGGACGCCCTACTTCGGCCTGCCGAACTGCACAGTTCGGCCTGCCGGAAGCAAAGTTCGATCGGCCGAACAATTTTCAGGTTTGGCCTGCCGGTCGGAAGAACACCGGCCTGCCGATCATCACTCCGGCCTGCCGAACACACACTTCGCCCTGCCGAACTGGGAAAATCCAGAAATCCCAGCCACGGGTTTCTCGATCCCCAAAATTCAAATCTTGATTCTAACCTGTTTTTCTCAAATCCCAGGCATGAAAGACAATCATAGTTTATAGAAAAACATTTTAGAACATGTTTGGAATCATTTAAACAAGATTTAAGCCCAAAATCCTCAAAAATCCGAAAATGAGAAAAAGAGGAGAAAAATGAAAAATCTTGAATTTGATCTGTTTTTCTTCAATCTAAGCTTAGATTCTAGTTGTTCTAAGTTCATTTAACTCAAATCCACGGTTTTCTAAGCTTAAACAACCCTAGATTTCAAAAATGCACAAAATTGAAAATTTTGTAAAAAGTTTAGAAATTTCAAAACTAACCTCGAATCAAAGCTTCAATCCGCGTTCTCGGTTGCCAAATCACGTCCCCAAGCTTCCTCCTCGCTAACCCGAAGCTTGGATTCGAAATTGGGTTTAAAAATTATGAGAGAGAATTGAGAGAGAGAGAGTTGCCGAGAGAGAGTCAAGAAGAAGAGAGAGAGAGATGAGTGAGAGTGAGGCGAGAGAGAGAGAGAAAGGAAATAAATAGAGAAAATCGGTGGACGATTTTACTGTGCGAAAACCATGTGCCGCCCACGGTTTTGTAAAACGGGGTATTTTTAACATTTTACAAATTGTGGTGTTTTAAAACTCAAAACATCATTTTAAAACAAATAAGAAATCTTTCGAATTCATTAATTTAACAAAACAACCAAAAATTCAAAAACCAACCAAATAATCTAATTAATGTTAAAACGTTAATTATGGCACACTAATTCATCATTTACATTACCTTAACATTAAATAAATTTCGGGGCGTTACAGGGCCTCTAGTTGCCGACATGAATGCCGAGTTGTAACCTGCCGGGTTCAACTTAAAACTTACCAGATTCCAGCATATTTTTTTAAAAACAAAGAAGCACTAATCGCCTTCGGTCACAGACACGAGTACCGAGTTGTAACCTGTCAGGTTCCAACTTGGAACCTACCTGATTCTAACATATTTTTTAACGTACAAGATTTCGTCTTGGAATCCAATGGGTTTCATCCCAAAACTAGCCAAAACTTGCCAGGTTCTGTTGTAAAACCCATCAGGTTCCAACAGAGAACCTGCTATAACTCGTAGGAACCCCCCAAGATTCAACACAAAACCCACCAAGTTTCACCCCAAAACTCGCCATAACTAGCCGAAACTCACCGGAATTCTATAAAAAACTAATATAGCAAAAAAAAAAAAACATATTATTTTTTTCTAACAAATACCACCATATTATAATTTTTCTGCAAAATCATTACAAAATACTAACATTATAAAACCATTATATAAAGATGACCAGATTATACAAATTATCATACAAATAAAAACAAAATTAAAAAATTAAAAAAAAAATAAAGATCCAAATGCCTCTTTATTCATTATTTTGATTTCTATGTAACCTTTTAATTGGAAGAAACCAACTCAGAAATCAGTTTCAATCTTCCATTTCACCGCTTCAACGTAAAAAAAAAAAAAAAAACCTTAACAGTTAACACCGCAGAAATCAATCACTAATTTGAAGTATCTAATCACTATCAACACGCCAACCAAAAAACAAACTTTATAAAAAAAAAAAAAGTAACGACAACAAACGCATATCTATATGATCAAAAAATCAAACAACAAAAGATCTAATCGTTCACAATAAGACTAATTAATGACATTTATCATAAAAAAGGACATTACCACTAGATGAGCATGTATATGTAAAACTACAAAACAGATTGAACCAAAATATTCAAGTATTTATCAACTTCTCCTCTGCAATCTTGATACGTGGAAAGTCCATGACTAAAAATTCCAGGGAAAAGTTCGAATTCAAATAAATGATGTAATTCTTGCCAAAGATGCAGTATTTCTACTGAATAATTATCACACAACAAGCATTTAGCAAATAATGCGAAACATTCATTACCTTCTTACCAGGAAAAACCGACTCAGCTTCAGATCTAGATCACGGCAAGACACGAACACTATGAAGAGAGAGCAGAGAACAGAGAGAGGCGGGGTGTCGGTCGCTGCAACAGCGCCGATGAAGAGAGAGTAGTGGAGAGATAGGTGGAGGCGCTGATCAGAGACGAGATCCAGCGCCACCTTCATCGGCGCTGCAACGGCGCCGATGAAGAGATTGCAAAGAGAGATAAGGTAAGGAGAAGAGAAGAGAAAGGCAGAGACGCCGTGCCGCGAGTGTCCTTCTTCGTACCAATTCGAATTTGGCGCGAATTGCCCTATACTTGCCGGAGATCTCTATGAGATCTGAGACGGAGAGAGAGTAGAGAGAGATCTAAGAGGGAGTCTGAGAGAGGCGAGCAGAGTGGAGAAAGAGGATGGAGAAAGATCAAGAGAGAGCGGCCTAGAGAGAGAAGGGAAAAAGTTAGAATTTGTTTGTTTAAATCACGGCCAAAATATCAAATAATAAATCAAATTAAAATGAAAATAATTAAAAAATAGTAATTTTGAAAAGCGAAAGAGAGGATTACATTTTTAACGAAGAGTGTTTATAGAGGACATTTCATATAGTTTTCTTTTCTTTTTATTATGTAGGCCCATAAAATTCATATTTTTGTTTTTATGAGTAAAAACCCTTTATAAGGAAAAGAGAATCACTTTTTTTTTTCTTTTCTTTTAAAGTGAAGACAACAAAGTTGGATTTTGAATTCGTAGGGTTAATGTTACCAAATCTATCTCTTTGTGCTCTCTAACTTAAAAACAGTAACATAGATTCCTCATTATTTAGTTTCATATTGAGCATAGATTTCCTACTTTAGATTTGGAATCACTTTTTAAGGAGATAGTCTTTTTGCCAACGTAATGGAGATACACTAAGCAAAAGCAAAAAAAGAGGAAGTCTTAACTTTTAAAATAAATAAATAAATAAAATGGGAGGGTGTGATATAACTTATTTCTCTACTACGAATTCTGTACTACTGGCATAATTCTGTGGGCCACATGCATTATTTTTTTAATGAAGAAAAAAAAGACAGAAAGATCGTTTGAAATTCAATATTTGTTTTGGGAGCGGTGTTTTTGCTGAATTAGCAGTCAGCACAACATGGGAATACTCTCTTATTTCTCTATTAGATTCATTTTCTTAGCTTTTTTTTTTTTTTTTCTAAGGTGTTGCAGATGAATGTACACAACTAAAAAAACCCCAATCAATGATGGTTTTTGATCACCATTAAGAGCATATGATAAATTATCAAAAGCCTCCCTTAATCAAGATGCCATTAAAAGTTGCTGCGAATAAATAGCAGCCAAAATTACATGTTTTAGATGGTAGCGGAACCTCACTTGCCATCTAACGCTTTACTGCCACCACGGGTCCTGGGTACTTTCTTTTTTTAAAAATAAAAAATTCTCCATATTTTTAAAAATAAATATCGTGTAAAATATTTTTTTCATTTTAAAATTTCTATAAATTTATTATGCAAACAAGTAATACAACTTTTACACAAGGAAGGGAGATATATTTTACTACTTATAAGTCACTGAGAGAATGATGACTCAAAATATAATAAATTAACGTTTGAAAAAGTTGACTAAATCAAATTAAAAAAAGTAGGTCCATGATGATCACTAAATTAAAGAAATGCATTAGGCATCAAAACCTTAGTCCAAAGAAATGGAGTTATAGGCAATTTCGTCGATGGTTTGCTTCCTGAAAAACTATACAAAAAATAGAATAATTTCTTAAACTCATATTTTTCATAACTCTAGACTCAATTTAACATAATAAGATTATGCACTTTCTTCTCCATGTTTATAGCTCCAAAGGTAGAATCAATAAGCGTATACATTATATAGTACTAGCATTTGTATTTGATGGTGGACAAGGGCACTATTTACAAAACAACATATGTTTTTACTTGATGTAGAATAATATAATATAACAATAATTATTGGTGATATATAAATTAACTTACAGTAACTCGGATCTGATGTGGTTTCTTTAAACTAGTTACTCTTTTAAGAATATCGTTGAACGTCGAAAAAGCTTTATACTCATAAAAATAAAAAATTAATTAAAGAAATTATTACGAAAAAATATACATGGATAGCCATGATTTAACAATATCATATTAAGGATTTAAAAAAACTTATGTAGACATGCCTTTAACCCTTCGAAAGTATTTACAAAAAGTGTATGTTTTGCACTTATTGAATTTGAATTTGTCTACTTATAAACAATATTACAATACTATCTTCTTTTTAAATTAATGACTTGAAATGCTCATTATACCTTAGTGTTTAATTTTGTAAGCTTAAACAATTTTTGGCATTTTTTATTCATTGTATATTAGTATTATAATGAAGGATATGTTAATTCCATCTTTTTTATATACCCGGGGTTAGTTAATATGGTTTTTTTAGTTGATTTTGATTAATTGCCCGTTGACTTCCCTTCAGCATTGCTTGATTTGATTCTTTGCTATTGAAATATGGGTTTTTTTCTTTGCTTCATTTGATTAATTACACATTGAATTCACATCAGTAAGCATTTATTCAGGTTATATAATAGATTTTTTATTCTTTACTATTTCAATAATTTTTGATGTCACCACTGTTTTATATTTGGTCACATTCATTGTTTCCGTTGCTACAATTTGACATGATCATTACTATAACAATATATAAATTACAATAATAATATGTATGAGATATTTTTTTTATAGTCTTCACGATTTTTTTATAATATATGTTTTTTTTTTCTTACATGAGTTTCTTGTACACATAAATTGCACAAAATTATTCAGTTTTCTAACTCTAAAAAGGAAAAAATTATAAAATAATTACGCCTCAATTGGTTCAAAATGTCATGTATAGAAAGTTGTTGTTGGTCATTACTATAATGATATATAAATTACGGTAATGATATATATAAGATTGTAGTTTATACACTTCACAATTTCTCCTTATAGATGTTCTTTTCTTATTTGAGTTTCTCATATGCAAAAGTTGCACATAACTATTCAACTTTCTAACTCCAAAAAGGAAAAAAAATTGGAAAATAATCACGCCAAAATAAGTTCAAGCTATCACATACAGAAAGTAGTCTTGGTTATTATCATTATGATATTTAAAGGACAATAATGAACAATCTAAATTATGCGAGATAGGACGCTTGATCGACGATTTTGTGAAGGAGTGGTTTTGGCTTCAACGGAGATGGTGGTTTGGTCGAGTTAAGGTTTCTGAAGTTTAAATAATGAAGGTTTTCTATTTCATTTTTTTTTATTAACGTGGCATTTTTGAATTAATTGCTAATTGCCTTATTTAAGGGGTAATTGCCCATTTATGTGTTGCCTTAACGGAGCATTTTTTTTTCTTTTTTTTTCAAAATAGTAATGAAGCTAGTCGTTTCTTTTTTCCATGTTTTGTCTAATCAGAATAATTACCTATTCATTATAAAACGTTCGAATTTATTTTATTTTTTACATTTCAATAAGGAAATAATAGGGTTGATTCTTTCTTATTACAATTCATGGCTATAGTGATTTTTACCTATAGTCTAGTAGACGTTTGTGTAACTCACTCTAACTCCTTATGTGTATTTCCATGGAGTGGGTCAGTATAGTCACTTGTGTCCATATATGGTGCGATGAGTCATGAAACCCAATATACACTAGAAAACCAAATTTAAACTGTTAATAATTCAATTAACGAGAAATAAAATATTATCAAGTAGGCCATCTAGAAGAATGGTTGGAACCATTAGTTACAATTATGAACAGTATAAAGCTCTCACATTATAGCAAAAAGTTAAAAGTTGTTATAGTATAAAAGCTCTCACATTTTACAGTCTTCAAATTAAAACTATTGGTTTCAACTGTTCTTTCAAATAGGTTAAAAATCACGTGACTTAGCCATATGGAAGGAAAGCAAGACCTCTATCTATAGTTTTTACTAGGTTATCAATTACATTTTATGCTTGATTGTAGAAATATCGAATACTGACATAGCAAACATGCGTAGAAATATCCAATATTAACATAGCAAACATGTGGATTTATGAATATATAATTATAAATCAATTTGATTGGATCATCGTGGTATGTAGGTGTCCAAAATCTAAAATACAAGCCTGGTTACCTATAATCATTAAAACAATAAGACAAAAGTTGATCATGAGAGATATCCCTTACCTCATATAGACTAGACTACAACACAATTAATGGACATTGCCTTTATCATGCAAAACTGTATAAGATTGTCATGGGGGACATAAAAAAGTTATTGATAAACAAAAACTTGTTTTTTCCAACGGAACTTGTATCACCCTTCAATTCCCCATATTTTGACAAGTGTCGACATGTCTTCCAACTATTTTATTGGGTCGTTAGTTATTTCACTATTATATGAAGTACTAGTTTGAATGCGCTAATCTTGAGCCTCATATCGTGATGGTGTGAATGGATTAATTTTGGGATGGCAAGGCTCAAATTGGTGTTCAGAAGGAAGTTGTGAAAAAGGTTCTTTTGGTATCTTATGGTGGGTTTGAATTTGGGAGATTATTCTTTATGAGTTTGCTTCTATCCTTGCACAAAAGCAACATTCTGATGGTTAATTGTAAAAGGATTACATAACTATAGTAAGATATTAACTATAATTTTCTATGATCCAATATACATACATACATACATATATATACACACACACCTGTGTCAACACAACTATCTACTTGGGCATGCCATATGTGCCCCAATTGCCTTCCCAACAGTTTCAATTGTTCTTCCACGTACATAGAATTGGGTATCAGGGCATCTTCTTGCAGGGAATATGAACAAAGGCGCAAAAATTCTTTTCCCCCTAAAGGTATTATATGTATCATAGGACATAATCCACCAATTTCTATAATACTACCAATAGCAACTAGATTGTTAATTGATCGACTCAACAGCTACTAACAAATAGATTTTCAACTAACTTAATAGCAAAGTAGATATTTGTTACTAACCTTCAAAAATTCATTTTGAGGGTTCAAATTTGAATCCTCACCAATATATGAAATTAGGGACACTATTCTAAATGTAGCATGTTGCTCACCATCTTCTTCACTTCCATAGTCTGGGATTGAAGCATCACTAGTATGCAAAATTGGAGACACTATATTGGAAGTAGTTTGTCCATCATCTTCTTCATTTTGAGAGTTTAGGCCCAAAGTCTCTTCATTCAATATGTGAAATTGGGGATTTTGTCATGAGATCAGTATGCTAAAGACCATTTCTTTCTTCTATTCTAGTCCGAAACTCTCCAATTTGGTTGAGTTTTTGTTGGTTCAACTCTATTTGGTTTTTCAATTTTGATTGTTGTATTTGGAATATTGCTCATTGTTTTCTCATCAATTCTTCTTCCTATTCTCTTAAACTTTACTTTTGCTTTTGTCTTTTAAGTATATTTTTAAAATTAGACCATGTCCAACTCCGTGAATACGATTAGAATGTTTGGGCTTTCTAAGTACTTGGGTTAGAATATGATCCTTGCACCCAATCGGCAACAATCATTGTTGATGTAATTCACTCAATTTATCCTATAATAGATTGAAACATATTACATTTCTTATATAAGATAAACTTAGCTAAACTTGAGAGATTTAGCATTCACTTTCTATTCTATCTGCATAATATTTACTATCCTCCTTTCTAATTTCTCTTTTTTGTTTTCACATGCTGTTATCCATAACACTAATCGATCAACATCATTTGTCTTACCAGTTTTGGCTTGCTGCATCAAAAATGATATAAAATATAAGTAATTGAATACATAGGCAGATGCAAATCTAAGAAATTTTAAGAACTAACAATTTCAGCTTCTAGTTGTAAGACGTGTATGCCCTAAGGAGTAAAAAATATAATATGTTTTTGGAGGTATTTTTATCAATAAAGAATTTATTTATTAATATAGCAAATCTCGTCTTCTTTATGTTCATATTTGTTGAATGTATGTTAAGCAAACAATAGTCTAAGACTGTCAATCTAAACCTTTAAGAATTGGGCATATGATAGATAGATTATGCTAAAGACGCGATTCTTAAGGTGACGGCCTAAATCATAAGATCCACAATCGAGGGAACAAAGTTGGGCGCTTTATTCATGTAAAGATTGTTATGTTGTCTATATCCCTATTGAGAGATGATTTGTCTTGGCCATCGGAGGTGGACTCCACGAATAGAAACATCGGCACATTGTCATAGGTGACGATGTGTTGGATCGGGACATAAAGTGAATTGATTTGGATTAATAATTCTGTCTCAGCAAATCGTTTTACTTTAGACAATCATTTGTATCATATCTTAATCCTGAGATGAATAGTAGGTCCGTTGTCTTGACTTGTGTCTTTTGATGTGCCAAAGGGTGACACCTATATTTTAATAGTGGTACGTATGCCGGTACGTTGGAGATATGACTCTTGATAGCGTAGACCCATTATTCATAGATATAGAATCCATAGCTTTTCTTTAGGAGTAGTGATATCCTCTTACATGCATTAACTTGTAATTGAAAAACTGAAGTGTTCAACCATTTGGATACAAAGGTGTAACCGAATGGTATACCGTCTTTGGATGGTAAGTTTTTCGATGGTGAGATAATGTAATGTAAGATAAAAATAATCAGAAAGGTAAGATAGAACTTGTCCCTAAGCTGATTATGGATAATCCTATGGGGATATGATACACTATGATCTGTCAAAGAGATTTAGCTATACGGGCTTCGTAATTCTATATAGTTCAAGAGCGGAGCTCCAAGCTTTTAGTGGAATAGTGTTGGAGTTGATAATTATGAAATGTATATCTGGGATATTGGGTTTCATAATGCAACGCCCCTTAATGCGAACGTCACAGATGTCGTTACATACTTACATTCGTACGTACAGAAACATTTAAACTTATAAATAATATCAACTTAATCGTTACTATTGATTTTAAAAGTACTTAAACTTACATTACCAGGATCCATTCATATGTTTTTTTTTTTTAACTTAACTTAACTTAACGTTGTTTCGAAGAACATTGTTTAATTTAATCCATAACATAATTTATTCATTTATACTTAAAATTAGTCATGAACTTATTTAAAAATATAAGTTTATAAAATTGTAAATTCAGGACTTAAAAAAAATATATCACATTAAATTTCTTTTGAACATCGCATCATTTGAATTCCACTTATTTCCACAGTTCGGCAGGCCGAACTTGGAACTTCGGCAAGCCGGAGCTTCT
Source organism: Artocarpus heterophyllus (assembly GCA_025403435.1). Taxonomy (NCBI): domain Eukaryota; kingdom Viridiplantae; phylum Streptophyta; class Magnoliopsida; order Rosales; family Moraceae; genus Artocarpus; species Artocarpus heterophyllus. Next base: position 12,733,559 of record CM046345.1, read on the forward strand.
TCCACCGGCAGGGCTGCAGAGGCATTGCAATTCGGACCAAAAATTTTAATATGCTTAGAAAATTTTCATGGGAGAGAGAAAAATTTCGTGAAGAAGAAGAGAAGAGAAAAATTGGGAAATCAGAAAATGTCTCAGACTTTTTGAGAGAGAGAAAATAATAAAAAGAAGAAACGTTAATTAATTTTTTTTTTGTAACCAACATAATGAGCATTCATGGCCTTCATTAAGTCAGGAAATTCTGACTGTTGGAAGCGTGACGTGAGGCGTGGGAGGAGGAAGAGAAAATAATGAGAGAACGTCTCAGAACCGAGAAAAATTATCTGAGGAAAGAGCGTTAAAATTTTCTAACGTAATGTGTATAATAAAGAGTCATTACTCTTCATTAAGTCAGAAATTTCTAACTATTAAGAAGGTGATTGGCGTGGGAAAGGAGGAGAAAGAAAAGGAAGGTCAAACATCATCAATCTTACCTTATCTTACCTTCTAAAAATAGGAAACCTCTAAAAATAATACAAATCTAATCCTTTAATTTCCTTAACTGATAAAACATTCCATTATTATGCCAATTAATCACATTAATTCACCCAATTAACGTAATTAACTCAGCCATAACTCTGGAGAGATTTCTGCTGACTGTTTGTCAGCCTTGTTCGGCCTGTCGATTTTCCTTCTTCGGCCTGCCGATCTGCCATTAAATGCCATAACATAAAACATTCACACATCAATGCATCATAAATAATCATATATTTATAATTTCACATGAACACTAGAGCACAACGATTCCATGCAGTCGTCACCTATCACAAAACTTAACATAAAAGTTAGTAACATGCACATCACATTTCTTATCATATAACATTATTTATTAATAAAGATTCCGTATAACGTTACTAACTTAACGTGGTCCGTTACATAAAAGAGGCGGGTGTTACACATAATTATCAGGAGCTTGAGCTATATAGGTCCATCAGGTCCCCTTTGCTAGCTCACAAAAATCCTATAACAATACGACGTGCTTCTCCAACAATTAGTGACTTAGGTCAAATTTATCAGATTGGCTAAAATTTAAAAGAATTAAATAATTCATGTCTGTTTATCGGTTGGATTAATTTTGAATTAATTCAAGATAAACTTGTTGAATTATTAGGAATTCATTTATTTTCCTAGAGATTATCTAGATAAAGTTGTTTTAATTAGATAACTTTTCTATTGGTTTATTTGAATTAAAACTGAGACTTTATCCTATAGAATCTTAGGTGGAAAATAAAAGATTTGCTGAGATTTTTATCGATAGTTCGGCATGCCGATCCTTAGGTTCGGCCGCCGATAGGGCAAGTTCAGCATGTCGGTTAAACAGATCGGCATGCCGACCGTGCGATAAAAAGATCACACATTTTCACTCAGATTTCATCAGATATTGATCTGAATTTGATTCTGATTCAAATTTTGAGGCATTATCTGAAAAGGACTGACATCTAGGCCCAATCTCTATAAAAAGGGAGTCAGTCTTATTATTATTTAGATCAATCGAGAGATTAAGAGTGAAACTCTAATAGTGATATTCTAAAACTCCCTAATAGCTCTTGTTCACAATTCACGAACACTAGCTTTGGGTTCTCTCAATTGGTTGGAAGGAGAGTCACCTGGAGGAAAAGCTGTACGTGTGAGTCACACTCACTCCGATCGTGGATAGAGAATAGTAAAGAAGGCCAGTTGGTTGAGGTCCTTCTAGAACGTTACTTCTCTTCATTGATTGAGGAAGCTTTTCGGCATTTATAAGGTTTGTAAGATCTAGTTAATTTATGCATATAGCGTGTCAAACTTGTGTTTTGAAAAATACTCTGATATAAAAAATTTTAAAATTCTGTTGCGTGCTATTTTTTCAACAATTGGTATCAGAGCTATGGTTTTTACGTAAATTTACAAGTTTGTGATCATACTTTATGTGTAAATTATGTGATCTTGATCTTTCTTATGCTTGAATTTAATTTTATAGAGAATTGACACTCTAGGCATCTATATAATATTATATGTTGTCATAGATTATATGATGAATGCTTATTAATTAATTATGGTTGATTAAATTATTATTTAATTATTAATTAATTAATTTATATATGCCGATTATGGTTCCTTAGATGTTAGAATGTGTATCTAAGTTTTCCATGTAATTAGATGGCGTATTATTATCTCTGTCTATGAATTATTATTTAATTTTAATTTTATAAGAATTATGTAATTAAATAATAATTCAAAGAAGACAGATCTATAAGATGGATCTAGAAGACCGATGATGGCATTCCCAGGTATTTCTTGTGTCTCTAATTTTATGTTTTTGAATTATTGAAAATAAAATTAATGAATTGCAATAAAAAATTTGTTTGTATTTTCTAGAAAGGGTGATTTTTACTTGGTCGGCATGCCGAATCCTCCAGTTCAGCTGTCACAACCCACTTTTTCAGGCTGTGATAAACCTTTTTCTTACGTACATATAGGAGAAAATTTAATTTTTTTTTTCACATACAGATATTAACTTCCTTTGGAACACAATTATATACATATATTTACTTAACACACTTATTTGTACAATACTAGTTTTAGCAACTTTGAAAGCATAGATATATATACTTGTATTTACATAACAACTTTTCTTATACAATACTATTTTCTAAACTTTACATTTCAAAATAACATAAAATATGTTACAGCGGAAATATAACAGCGACGAATTTCATACCCAATCTGCACACTATTCATCGCTCCGCTAGCTCATCAATAGAATTATTCTGATCTTCTCATCGGAATACCTACAGCATGAAATACCTAATGAGCTTACGCCCTGTAAGTCCCATATAACCCACATGCACATTCAATAAAATGCATGATCTCATTATGCTTTTTTATAAACCTTCTTTATTATTATCATTTCTTGTCTTTAACTAAGGCCTAAGTGTTCGTACCATTGTGCACTTAGGTCTACGTAACACCGTGACCATACTGTATCCTTTAACTCCTATTAAGTTAGGAGTCGGTACGACACTTTTTCTTACTTCTGGGGATACAGTTACCAGTCCATTTATTATAGTTATCATACCATACATGAAGTGATAAACACATGTTATACACAAAATATAAAAGTTCTTGTACGATATAGTACATACAGGTACATACTTTTATACTCATAGGTATACATTAATATACACACGGGTATTTATTTAGTATACTAACAGGTATACACCAACATACTTATAGATACTCATGTCATAGCATACACACATGTATACACCTTGCTATACACACAGTTATACATACACACATATCACACTCTATACTGTAGGTGGGATGGGTACTTACTTGATTTCGTATACTGCACAAATCAACCTCGATTTCCTCTTTTCTAGACTTCTAGGATCCTGTTGGCCAATTTCAAAGCCATTAGCCAAATTCACTATGTTTCAATACAAAGTGATCGTTAGTTGATTAATAAGTTGAGTTGCATAACTATATACAACTCTGAAAACCACTGGTTTTTCTTATTCATATTTCCTGCTACCCTATCATCTCTAACGAAGGGTGGAAATCTTTCCAATCATTCCCTTTTCCCCTTTTGAAACATTTCGGAGTGGTTCGGATTATTCGAGCAAAATGACGATTTTGTCCCTAGTAGGTCTACTAACTTCTCCGAGCTCGATTTTGCTATTCTAATGAAAAAGTTACGTACTAATTTAAAAATAGTACCCTAGTGGGTCAGATCTCCTTATTTCACATCTATGTCCCATTTTAGTAAAACTTTATAGTTTATTCCCTTAACTGAAAATTTTGACAGTTTTACCCCCGGGGCTACTATTTATCTCTTTAAACCAAAATTTCCTATTTTTCATGAGGAACATTTTTACTCAAAGTACCATACCCTAAATCATTTTGCAAAATGACATTTTTTCCTTTCAATTCTTTTTTTCAATTTAGCAAATTCTTGAAAGATTAAAATTTCACAAACAAGTGAGATTTTCGACAAACTACTTGTGTTGCCTAACAGTTTCATCGAGATCTATAACTTTCATGTTTCAACTTTTCCAAAATTCTCACTGTACAAGGGTGTTTTTGGGCAATTTTTATTTCTGCCGAGAAGAAACTTTTTCTTTCAATTGAGTCCTTAGGGTATTTTTGTAAAAATCTATTTTTAAACAGTAGATCTACCCCTGCAAGGGCAGTTCCTACCCTTGTTTGAACCATTTTCCATGCCCAACATCATTTTTGAAAAACTAGCATTAAAATTACAAAAACATCACACTATTTACATAAACTACCATTTTGCAACTTAAATCCTAAATTTCCACAATATCAACATGCCATAATTCATTTTTCTATGGGATTTAACTAAAAAAATTGCTCAAGAACCCACATGCTTTTAAAAGAATAAAAATCAATACAAAAATCACAAATTTCAAAACTTTAAAATTCAAAACTTACCCCAAATAACTCCTTGTGCTTTTAGCCTTTCAAGGTTTCTTTGAATCTCCTTTCTAGACACTATTTCCATGCCAAAATACCATGAATTAACTTCCTTTCTTTTTTCCAAGAAAAAACCCAAAAAAATTTGAAAAAGTTTAGGTTTTTACCTTAAAACTTGTTGGAATTCCTTGGATTTTGCCTCTTGAACTTAATTAGGGTTATTTTTGCAAAGATTGGGTTGAGAAAATTTTTGAGATGCTCCAATAATGGCTATCGTGGAGGTTGAAGAAGAAGAAGAAAAGATATTTTAGCTAACTTTGCATTTTATGCATGTTTATCCTCTTAGATGACTTATCAAGAAACCCATTGGGTTACTAGGGGTCACCATGAGATTGGGCCACCTTTCATGGCATGGTGGCCCAATAAAATTCAATTGGTGTTCACTTTGTGGGGCCTAAAAATTTGCACTATGTAATTTTTTACCACACTGTATTTTTCTTACACTGTCGTGATCAAATCAGTGCAACTTATATCCTTAGACTATATAAAAATATTTTACTTACCTTTCGTTTACTTTTGGAGGCCAAACGTAACATTTTCTATATTTGTGTTTTCACTTAGCAGTATATTTATACTGCATTAGCCTCCTTTCCACACTGGGTTAGGGTCTTGATGGACTCTATGTCTTATTCATACTCTAATTACCCATTCATGTATATCACAGTTTTACAATTAATTATGATATAAATTTCATTTTATGGATATTATGTACAAATTTTCAAGTAATTAAACTCATAAAATCTATATTTAACAATATCCAACATTGCATCACATTTGCAATGAATTTTTCAATTAATACTGCTTAATTATGCATTATCACAATTCTACAAAAATTACAATTTTTAAGGGTAAATTCATTAATTAAACCCAATTAAATATTAGATTTTATTAATGAATTTTCTTGGTCATTACAACCTACCCCCTTAAGAATTTTCGTCCTCGAAAATCAAAACAATTCAGGGTAGACTTTCCTCATTTCGTCCTCTCGTTCCGATGTTGCTTCTTCTACTTATTGGTTACGCCATAAAACTTTGACTAGAGGTATCTTCTTGTTCCTTAATTCCTTTTCTTCCCATGCCAGTATTTGAACTGGTTTTCTTCATAAGTCAGATTCTCTTGTACGTTAATTTTCTCAGGCTGCAGAACATGTGATGGATCAGGTACATACTTCTTTAGCATGGACACGTGGAACACGTTATGTACCGATGCCATTTTAGGGGGTAGGGCTAACTTGTAAGCCACGTTGCCTATTCTTTCCAAGATTTCATATGGTCCAACGTACCTTGGACTGAGTTTTCCTTTCTTCCCAAATCTTACTACTCCTTTCATTGGTGTTATCATCAAAAAGATCAAGTCTCCTACTTGAAACTCTAAATGTCTCCATCGTCGGTTAGCATAACTATTTTGCCGAATAAAAGCCGCTTCCATCCGTTGACGGATTAACTTTATATCCTCTGTGGTTCTTTGAACAAAATCTATGGTCGACAACGCCTTTTCTCTAGTTTCATACCAATGTAAAGCTGATCTACATCTTCTTCCATATAGAGCTTTATATGGAGCCATACCTATGGAGGTTTGATAATTGTTATTATATGTAAATTCAATCAGAGGAAGCTTTTTATCCTACCCTCCTTTGAAATTTAGCACATAGGCTCTTAACATATCTTCCAAAGTCTAGATGGTCCTTTCTGACTGACCATCCGTTTGAGGGTGGAAAGCTATGCTGAAGGTCAGCTTCGTTTCCCATTGCTTGGTGAATGCTCCTCCAAAACTTGGAAGTGAACTGACCATCCTGATCAGAAATGATGGACTTTGGAACTCCATGGTACCTAACTATCTAGGTAACATACAGTTCAGCTAATCGTTCTATGGAGCTGCTAAGTTAATGGGTAAAAAGTGTGCTGACTTGGTCAATTTGTCCACGATTACCCATATAGCATTGTGTCCTCCCGTAGTTTTGGGTAACCCAGTCACCAGATCCATAGTTATCTAGTCCCATTTCCACTCTAGAATATCTATCTTTTGCAGCTCACCTGCTAGTCACTGGTGTTCGGCTTTGACTTTTTAACACGTGAGACATTTGTTGACGAATCTAGCGACTTCACTCTTCATTCCATGCCACTAGTACTGCTCTTTCAAATCTTGGTACATTTTTGTAGCTCCTAGATGAGCAACATATAGTGCCTCATGAGCTTCTTCCAGTACTTACTTCTTTAATTCTTCATCGTTGGGAAAGCATATTCTGCCTTTATAATGGAGAATACCATCTTCCAAGATGCTAAATTCTGCTTCTTCATTCTCAAGAACCTCATTCTTAGCTTTGAGCAGTGATGGATCTGCTTCTTGTTGCTCCTTCAGATTCTCCAAGATAACTAGTCAGAAGGATAGATTAGCTAGCCCTCCAGTGATTATCTCTATTCCTGCTTCTACCAAGTCTTTCTAAAAGGGTCTTGGTATCAGTTGCACTATTGCAAGCGAAGATGTCGTTCTACGACTAAATGCATCCGCCACTTGGTTAGCTTTTCTAGGGTAGTATAAGATTTCACAGTCGTAATCCTTAACTAGCTTAAGCCATCTTCGTTGTCTCATGTTGAGCTCCTTCTATGTGAAGATATACTTCAAACTCTGATGGTCCGTATAAATCTCGCATTTAGCTCTATACAAGTAGTGACGCCAAATCTTCAATGCAAATACAACCGCTGCTAATTCCAAGTCGTGCGTTGGATAGTTCCTTTCATGATCCTTTAGTTGTCAGGATGCGTACACAATCACCCTTTCGTTTTGCATAAGAACGGCTCCCAAGCCTGTCTTTGACACATCATTATAAATCACGTAGTTTCCTAGGTTCAGATCTAGTATAGTCAGTACCGGGGCACTCGTAAGTCATCTTTTTAACACTTGGAAGCTTTCTTTACATTTCTTAGTCCATTTGTACTTTGCTGCTTTCCATGTAAAAGCCGTAAGTGGTGCTGCAAGTCTGGAGAATCCTTCTACAAAACATCGATAATAGCCTGCTGAACCAAGGAAACTCCTGATCTCGATAACACTTTTCGGTGTAGGATACTTATTTACTGCTTCTACCTTCTCGTGAGACCACATGTCCTAAGAAATGAACTTTTTCTAGCCAAAATTCACATTTTGAGAACGTGCCATACAATCGATGCTTCCTCAGCAATTGCAGTGCAAGCTTTATATGTTCCTTATGCTCTTTTGATGTTATGGATTAAATCAAGATATCGTCGATGAAAACAATGACGAACTTGTCAAGGTAGTCCTTGAAAATCTGATTCATAAGGTCTATAAATGCTGCCGGGGCATTAGTCAATCTAAATGGCATGACACAAACTCATAATGCCCATACCGCGTTCGAAACGCTGTCTTTGGCATGTCCTCTTCTTTAACGCAAAGTTGATGATACCCAGAACGTAAATTGATCTTCGAGAATACTGACGCTCCTTTTAATTTGATCAAATAGGTTGTCAATCCTTGGAAGTGGATACTTGTTTTTAATCGGGACCTTGTTCAATTCCCAGTAGTCAATACACATCTGTAACGTTTCATCTTTCTTCTTGATGAATAATACAGGCGCTCCCTATGAGGAATGACTCGGCCGAATAAACTCTTTATCCAACAATTCTTGTAATTGCACCTAAAGCTCTTTGAGTTCTCCTAGAGCCATACGATACGATGTCTTCGAAATCGAGGCTGTACCTAGCGTCAATTCAATTTCAAACAAAATCTCTTATTCCGGTGGTAAGCCTGGTAACTCGTCTAGCAACACATCAACGAATTCTTTTACTATGGGAACATTCTCTGGTCCTAACTAAGCCTCTTGTTCCTTATTTACTAAATTCACCAGATAACTGGTGCATCTACTTTCCAACATCCTCTTTGCTTTCAACGCCGAAATTAGCACCTTGGGAGCCTTAGGAATCTCCCCGAATACACGAACTTCTCACTTCCGGATGGTCGGAACGTAATCTTGTGATGTCGGCAGTTAATCTTGACAGTGTACTTTCCCAAGAAATCCATTCCCAAGATAATGTCATAATCTTGTATATCAATTATTATTAAATCGATATACAATTCTCTCCCACAAACGACCATGGGTACATGACGTAACCAATAATCGGAATTTAATACCTCCCTAGAGGGAAGTGCAATTCTAAAAGTCTGTTCTATTCTATTCCCTTCATTTCCTATCCGTTTGGCAAACTTAAGCGATGCAAATGAATTTGTTGCTTCATAATCAAATAAAACATAGGCATCAGTATTGGTACCAGAAAACTAACCTGCCACTACTGATGAAGTTCCCGCATCATCTTCTTTCTTTATATAGGCATAGATCCATCCACTAGGTTCTAGAGCTTCCAAGTGTCCATGACTAATGCTAGGGCCTTCAATCTGCGCTTGGACTACATGAAGCTGGGTTCCCTAAGACCTTTGCTGATTTTGAGTATTCTGATTCTGGGGATTGGAGAAACAGCTTTTGGCATAGTGTCCCTCTTTGCCATAGATGTAACACTTATTGGTGCCAGCTTTACACTCTCTGCATGTCTCTTCCTGCCTTGACTGTAGAGAGGCTTATTGTTTCCTCCATCACTGATCCTTTTCTGGGATTGTCCCTTTTAATTCTTTGGATTAATCATGTTCCATTTCCTCTTATTATTGGCATTATGGTTGTGTCCAACTGGATGGCTCTGAGACTACCCTTGATTTGGAACACTTCCTTGTCCTTTCGCCTGTACAGTTTGGCTTTGCTTAGCTAAAGCTTTCTTCTCCTTATCATTAGCAATTCTGAATTCGGCTCTAGTAGCTCGTTCTATACAATCTTCCACATCCCTAAGAGCTTGACCTCGACTATCGACTATAAGGGCAATGTCGGTTCGAAACATCCGCATGAGTCTTTTTATCCATTCCCGATCAGTAGGTATTAGTTCAGGGCAAAGTCATGCTAATTGATTAAATCTCTTTACGACATCCGCAACTGACATATTGCCTTGTTTAAAATTATTGAATTCTTCCTGCTGGGCTGCCATTGTTTCCACATTAAAGTAAGCCCTTCCAAATTCTTCCACGAATCTGGCCATGACATTTCGCTTACATTCCTTCTACATTCTACCGACTCCCACCATCTCCTAGCATCCTTGGTGAGAGAAAATAAGCCACACAAGACCTTCTCACAATCACTGAGTCCCGTAAATTTTAAAACCTTCTCTATGCCCGTAAGCCAATCATCGGCTTCTAGTGAATCAGTAGATCTGTCAAATCTGGGGCTTTCATTCGTCGAAATCTTTCATAAAATTCAGTAGCAGATGCTACCGAAACAACTGGAATAGTTGGTGCATCAGCCATCAATAATAAAGTTTGTTTACAAGCCTACCGTGCCATGTCGTTATTACGTTAGTATATACTATTACCTTAATAGTACTAAAAAAAATAATGTCAAATATCATAAATATATGCAAACATGAACGATGACATAAACTCAATATCTCATTTCATACATTTCATTTCATTAACTTCTTTCTTTTCCTTTTTACATTCTTCATTCTTAAAACATTACATACATGACTAACATACATACATAGTTTCCTTCTTACATAAACTGTTCATATCATTTTCGAGAGCAGTTATCTCTTCTAAACACATATACTCTATTGCTGTGAAGGATACCACTTGCAGAATATATATTCATGTACAAAAGCACAAGGCTCAAAACTATGCTAATCACACATCTATATACATCTTAATACATATAGTTCATCATAGGTCCCTTTTCTTTCTAATCTGACTCTACTCCTAACACGTCACTAGGTTCGGAATCCTCCTTAGGGTCCTCCTCTTCCTTTTCCTCTGAATCGATAGACTCGTCGTCACTTACAATTATAGGTTTAGGAGGCACTGGAAGGAATTCAAGCTCATCATCATCGTCATCATCATCATCATCATCATCTTCTTCTTCTTCCATTTCCATTGGGGGATCCTCTAAGGGCGCGGCCACATTTTGTTCCGCATGCAACACTTCCATGATAAAATCATGGAGACTGAGGAAATCCCTCGGATACTGCATCTGTTGCTGGACCGCATTAGGAAGATCTCTCCAAATAAGGTCACAAATTCACCGCAAGGGTATTTCTAGTGGAATCAATGGTACCATAGTATGGTGAAACCTTAAGATATAATAATCTACTAGCTCTCCTGTATACCTTCCCCATAAGGGTTCTACACGTAGAAATAACTGACGATGCTAATCCGCCCATAACATTGGAATCTGTAACGTCCTGAAATTTATTTAATGTTAATGTACTATAAATGATGAATTAGTGTGCCATGATTAACGTTTTAACATTAATTAGATTATATGGTTGGTTTTTGAATTTTTGGTTGTTTTGATAAATTAATGAATTCGAAGGGTTTCCTATTTGTTTTAAAATGATGTTTTGAGTTTTAAAACACCACAATTTGTAAAATGTTAAAAATACTCCGTTTTGCAAAACCGTGGGCGGCACATGGTTTTCACACAGTAAAACCGCCCCCCGATTTTCTCTATTTATTTCCTTCCTTCCTCTCTCTCTCCTCACTCTCCCGTGACATTCTCTCTCTCATCTCTCTCTCTCTCTCGGTAGCCCCTCTCTCTCTCAATTCTCTCTCTCAAATTTTGAACTCCATTTCGAATCCAAGCTTCGGGATAGCAAGGCGGAAGCTCGAGGACATGATTCGGCAACCGAGATCGTGGATTGAAGCTTCGATTCGAGGTTAGATTCGAAATTTCTAAACTTTTTACAAAATTTTCAATTTTGTGTATTTTTGAAATCCAGGGTTGTTTAAGCTTAGAAAACCGTGGATTTGTGTTAAATGAACTTAGAACAACTAGAATCTAAGCTTGGATTGAAGAAAAACGGATTGAATTTAAGATTTTTTATTTTTCTCCTCATTTTCTCATTTTCAGATTTTTGAGGATTTTGAGTTCAAATCTTGTTTAAATGATTCCAAACATGTTCTAGTATGCTTTTTTATCAACTATAATTGTTTTTCATGCCTGTGAATTGAGAAAAACAGGTTAGAAACAAGATTTGGATTTTGGGGATCGAGAAACCCGTGGCTGGGATTTCTGAATTTTCCCAGTTCGGCCTGTGTTCGGCAGGCCGGAGTGATGATCGGCAGGCCGGTGTTCTTCCGACCTGCAGGCCGAATCTGGGGAAATGTTCGGCAGGCCGAACCTTGCTTCCGGCAGGCCAAACTGTGCAGTTCGACAGGCCGAAGCAGGGCGTCCGGCAGGCCGACCGAGGCATGGAAAATTTTGTAATTTTTACCCGTTTTCACTGTTTTGAACCCTGATTTAAATCCCAACCTTATAGGATGATTTTAAAGGTACAAATGGCACACTAGGACATCATGAAATGGTTTAGTAACATAGAATGTCTCAAACTAGATATTGATTGACTTAGTTGGTATCTAGGATCGTTCGTGGTTCCGTGGAGCTAACGTATAGCGGACCGGGATTACGGTGTGGGGTACCGGCACGAGTATTGAGGTAGGACTTCTATCCTATTTCCTTGGTAGCCTAATTTCAAAATGATTTGGCTTTGAAAAGGATTTCTATCAAAATGTTTTCAACGGTTGTTTGAAAAGGGTTTTATCGGTTATATTTTAATATACCGTGATTATGAAATGAATTTCATAATAAATGTAATTGACAACACTCGGTAAATTGGGTTTTGAATGATAATGATAATAAACACTAAGGCATGATGCTATATCAGAGATCGGGTCGTGTAGCGATCAACCTTGGGGGTAGGTCCCGAAACCTAGCTGGGCCACTATGGTGGTGATATCATGGTTTGCCTAGGTAAAATTAAAATGGTGTTTTGATTTGACGAGTAGACTGTTCTGTGTCAGAACAATTCTACTCAAATTGTTTATTTATTTATTTATTTATTTATTTAAGTTTCCTTTGAATAACTTCTAATAATGCTATGTTCCTTGCGTTAAACTATTTTTATAAAACATAGTCCTACTGAGCCTTTCGCTCACGTTTTATCTGTTTTAAATTTCCCCCCTCTAGGTGGTTTCCCCTTTAGGTTTGGAGAAGATTCTTCGGACCGAACTCAGGAGCAATAGGAGAATTTATTTATATTCTGTATTTATTTAATCAAGGCATGTAAGACTTAACTTTATTTGCACTTGGACTGTAATTGTATCTATGATATTGTCAGATCCATGTGTGTGCACAAGTTGTGGGTTGTGGAACCCATACTCGCGGTTTTTATTTAATATTATTAATTGCTTAATATTTATACATTCTTTTATAAAATGTGGTGGAACTCTCCTTATTTCCCATGTAATTTGAATCTTAAACCCTTAATTTCAATTAAATCCTCTTTTAATTAATCTAAATATTCCGCCATGTCACCTCCCGTACTCCGGGGTGTGACAGAATGGTATCAGAGCTCAAGGTTATGAACCTTGGGAATTGTGCACACATAGGTTTGATAATGAAATACCTCTGACAGTCCAAATTTTGTTTTTAGAAGTGAGAGAATGGCACCTAGACGTCGTTCGACAGCTGACGCCGAGTTCGGAAATGATGAGAGCATGATGAGGTCTATGTTTGTGGCTTTCCAGCAGATGGCAGCCAAGGCTAGACCGAAAGACTCCAATGTTGGTATTCGGTATACTTTCTTTAAGGAATTTCAGCGGGCGTCTATTCTGACTTTTGATGGCAATGGGGATCCACAGTTAGCAGAATATTGGTTGGATTCGATCTTGAAGCATCTAGATACTCTTGGAGTTCCTGTGGAGTATCGTGTGGAATTCGCAGCGTATAAGCTCGAGGGTGGCGCTAACACTTGGTGGAAGCAGACTAAGCGTCTGGAGCTCGGTGGTGATATCAGTTGGGACAAGTTCGAGGAGCTGTTCTATGACCGGTATTTTTCGCAGGGGTATAGAGATCAGAAGGCAGCTGAGTTTTATAGATTGCAACAGGGTGATCTTTCAGTCCGGGAGTATGAGGCGAAGTTTAATGAGTTGGCTAGATTTGCTCCATCAGCGGTGGCATCGGAGCGTGAGAAATGCATCAAGTTCTAGGAAGGGCTCAAGGCTCCTATTCGGCGGCAGTTGGTAGCTCTATGGCTTAGGAGTTTCGGAGAGCTTGTGTCGTCGGCGATCTCCGTGGAAAATGATTACGTGCAGTATTGTGAGGATCGAGCCAAAGCTTCAGGAGGACCGCAGAGGAGTGGCAGGAAGAGCACCAGTAGTCGTCCAGCTCCGGGGAAAGGCAAGCAAGGCGGTGCAACCAGTGGCAGCAGCAGTTCGTCTGGCAGCGGGCGCAGCAATCCCTACAGCTTCCATTGTCATTTCTGTCAGCAGCCCGGACACATCAAGAGGAATTGCCCGATCAGGAGTGCTCGTCTTGGATCGCAGACCGGGGAGGATGCCAGTCGTTCATCTCAACCTTAGCCTCAGACCCTACCTCCGCCTCCGCAGTACCCGCAGTTGTAGTATCCGCAGTTTTCTCCTCAGCAATTCTCGTATCCGGCACGGGGGCAGCAGCCGCAGTATTTTCAGCGCAGTGTTCCTCAGTATCGAGCGCCGAGTACAGGTAGTGTGCAGTCGTCTCCATCTCAGCAGCATCGGCCAAGTAATGCAGGACCCAGTAATGTCGGCAGAGGAAAAGGGAAAGCGCCAGTGCAGGTTCATGCAATGGCATCTGGAGGGTCAGATTCTCAGACTGGTAACGCGGTTGTCGATGGTATGATCTTGGTTTCTAGATCCTTAGCTCGCGTTTTATTCGATACCGGTGCCTCTCATTCTCTCATTTCGAGTTCTTTTGTACATGCCTTGGGATTAGAGGTAGAAGAGTTTAATGAACCCCTAGTTATAACTTCTCCCTTGGGGCGGGTGTATGTAAATTGTATGTGTAAATCATGTAAAATAAAGATTGGGGATGAGATTTTGAAAAGTGATTTGATTATACTCCCCATGAGCTCCTATGATGTAATTCTAGGGATGGACTGGTTGTCCAGGTATAGTGCAGTTATGGACTACCAACTTAGAAAGGTGACCCTAGTGTTTGATAGAGGGACGGTAATCACTTACCAGGGTGGTGGTGATTGGCTAATGAGCGAGCGTCTTATGAAGTTGTGTCTAGGAGGGCGAAGTAAACTAGATTGTTTTGCTTTTCTTACCAATCTAGATTGCGAACCCTATGTTTCGAGTGGCAGTGTAGTGATTCCAGTGGTTGATGTGTTCGAGGATGTCTTCCCCGACGAGTTACCAGGGTTACCACTGCATCGGGAGATTGAGTTTGGTATCGAGTTGTTTCCAGGGACATCATCGATTTCTATGGCACCGTATCGGATGGCATCGGCAGAAATGAAGGAATTAAGGAAGCAACTTCAGGAGCTTGCTGATAGAGGGTATATTCGGAATAGCACATCTCCGTGGGGAGCACCTGTTTTGTTTGCTAAGAAGCATGATGGGACTCTCAGGTTATGTGTGGATTATCGACAGCTGAATCGTGTTACGGTGAAGAACAAGTATCCCTTGCCTAGGATTGATGAGCTATGTGATCAGTTGGGAGGTTCGCGATACTTCTCGAAGATTGATTTGCGTTCAGGTTATCATCAACTCAGGATCAAGGAAGAGGATATTCCCAAGACAGCTTTTAGGACTCGATATGGGCATTTCGAGTTTCTGGTCATGTCTTTTGGGTTGACGAATGCTCCGGCAGCTTTTATGGATTTGATGAACAGGGTATTTAGGCCGTATCTGGATCAGTTTGTGATCGTGTTCATCGACGACATTCTTGTGTATTCTAAGACATGGGAGGAGCATGAGCAGCATCTTCGGGTCGTGCTTTAGACTCTGCGGGAGCACCAGTTGTATGCTAAGAGGGAAAAGTGTGAATTTTGGTTGACTGAGGTCAAGTTTCTGGGTCATGTTATCTCGGAGCATGGTATTTCAGTGGATCCATCCAAGATTGAAGCTATATTGGAGTGGGAACGACCAAGGAATGTAGCGGAGATTCACAACTTCTTAGGTCTTGCTGGATATTATAGGAAATTTGTAAAGGATTTTTCGAAGATTGCAGCTCCATTGACGAGATTGATCAAGAAAAATGTCAGGTTTGAGTGGAATAAAGATTGTGAGTCTGCTTTTCAGGAATTGAAGAACCGGTTGACTTCAGCTCCAGTGTTGGTTATTCCTAGCGGTGACGAGCCGTATGAGGTTTATGCTGATGCTTTAGGGCGCGGACTTGGATGCGTGTTGATGCAGCATGGACGTGTGGTTGCGTACGGATCAAGGCGGCTACGACCTCACGAGCAGAATTATCCTACTCACGATTTAGAGCTTGCGGCAGTGATTTACGCGCTGAAGATTTGGAGGTGTTATTTGTATGGAGCATCGTTTCAGGTCTTCTCCGATCACAAGAGTTTGAGATATTTGTTCACTCAGAGGGATCTTAATCTGAGGCAGCGCAGATGGGTGGAGTACATGGTGGATTATGATTTCGCTTTGCAGTATCATCCCAGGAAAGCTAATGTGGTAGCGGACGCGCTTAGCAGGAAGTCTTCAGGGATTCTCGCTTGTTTAATTTTTGAGGACTGGAGCAGGGATGCGACAGTAAGTGAGTATCGGCTACTGTATCATGAAGACGGTGATCGAGTTTCGTTATATCATGTGGAAGCGACTCCAGCTCTTATTCGGATGGTGAAGTAAAGTCAGTGGCAGGATCGACATTTGCAGGGGATTTGGTCGCGGATTCAGAACGGGGAGCAGTTTGAAGAATGGAGCGTGCATGCAGATGGATCGTTGTACTTTCGGGAGCGTCTTGCAGTTCCAGTTATCGCCGAGGTGACGAAAGTCGTTCTAGATGAAGCTCATAGGTCTCAGTTTGCTATTCATCCAGGGAGCACCAAGATGTATCGTGATTTGAAGAGACAATATTGGTGGAGAGGCATGAAGAAAGATGTTTGCGAGTACGTGGCCAAGTGTTCGATATGTCTTCAGGTGAAAGCCGAGCATCAGAAGCCTGCAGGTCAGCTTCAGCCGCTTCCTATTCCAGGGTGGAAATGAGAGCATGTGACGATGGATTTCCTCACAGGTTTGCCGAGGACAGAGCAGCGGCACGATGCAGTTTGGGTAGTGGTCGATAGGTTGACGAAATCGGCGCATTTCATTCCGTTTAGGTCGACGTGTTCTAGGAAGATTCTCGGGGAGTTGTATATGCAGAACATTGTGAGGTTGCATGGAGTTCCTTTGTCCATCACCTCTGATCGAGACACCAGGTTTAATGCTAAGTACTGGAGGAGTTTTCAGGAGGCTTTAGGTATGGATTTGAACTTCAGTACGGCATTTCATCCTCAGACTGATGGGCAGTCTGAGCGGGTTATTCAGGTTCTCGAGGATATGTTGCATGCTTGTGCGTTGGACTTCGGCGGGAATTGGAAGCAATGTTTGCATTTGGCGGAGTTCGTGTACAACAACAGTTATCAGGCGAGTATCGGCATGGCACCATTTGAGGCGTTGTATGGCCGACCGTGTCTGTCACCCGTGTGTTGGGCTGAGCCGGAAGATAGAGTTATTCTTGGGCCGGATGAGATTCATGACAGCAACGAGAAAGTCACGGTGATTCGAGATCGGTTGAGGGCAGCAGAGTCGGCAAAAGAGCTACGCGGATAGGAGACGTAGACCCTTAGAGTTCGCGGTTGGAGATTTTGTTCTCTTGAGGGTGTCGCCTCGTAAGGGAACTATGCGGTTGGGAGTGAGTGGGAAGCTCGCGCCGAGGTATAGCGGGCCATTCGAGATCACTCAGCGTGTTGGTGTGGTCGCTTATCGGCTTGATCTTCCGCCCGAACTTTCTCATGTGCATGGTGTATTTCATGTGTCGATGCTTAGGAAGTGTCCACTTGAGCAGGGTAAGATAGTTTCATTCCGCGATGTGCAGGTTCAGGAAGATACGACATATGAAGAAGTGCCGATTCAGGTCATCGACCGGAAAGTAATTAGCTTGCGTCGTCATGAAATACCGTTGGTAAAGGTCGTGTGGCAGCATCATGGGGTTGATGAAGCCACTTGGGAGCTAGAGTCGAGTATGCGGGAGCTGTATCCGCATTTGTTTTGTTTTTGAGATGAGTTGTAAATTTCGAGGGCGAAATTTCTTTTTAGGGGTGGAGAGTTGTAACGTCCTGAAATTTATTTAATGTTAATGTACTATAAATGATGAATTAGTGTGCCATGATTAATGTTTTAACATTAATTAGATTATATGGTTGGTTTTTGAATTTTTGGTTGTTTTGATAAATTAATGAATTCGAAGGGTTTCCTATTTGTTTTAAAATGATGTTTTGAGTTTTAAAACACCACAATTTGTAAAATGTTAAAAATACTCCGTTTTGCAAAACCGTGGGCGGCACATGGTTTTCACACAGTAAAACCGCCCCCCGATTTTCTCTATTTATTTCCTTCCTTCCTCTCTCTCTCCTCACTCTCCCGTGACATTCTCTCTCTCCTCTCTCTCTCCTCTCTCTCTCTCTCTCGGCAGCCCCTCTCTCTCTCAATTCTCTCTCTCAAATTTTGAACTCCATTTCGAATCCAAGCTTCGGGATAGCAAGGCGGAAGCTCGGGGACATGATTCGGCAACCGAGATCGCGGATTGAAGCTTCGATTCGAGGTTAGATTCGAAATTTCTAAACTTTTTACAAAATTTTCAATTTTGTGTATTTTTGAAATCTAGGGTTGTTTAAGCTTAGAAAACCGTGGATTTGTGTTAAATGAACTTAGAACAACTAGAATCTAAGCTTGGATTGAAGAAAAACGGATTGAATTTAAGATTTTTCATTTTTCTCCTCATTTTCTCATTTTCGGATTTTTGAGGATTTTGAGTTCAAATCTTGTTTAAATGATTCCAAACATGTTCTAGTATGCTTTTTTATCAACTATAATTGTTTTTCATGCCTGGGAATTGAGAAAAACAGGTTAGAAACAAGATTTGGATTTTGGGGATCGAGAAACCCATGGCTGGGATTTCTGAATTTTCCCAGTTCGGCAGGCCGAACTGTGTGTTTGGCAGGCCGGAGTGATGATCAGTAAGCCGGTGTTCTTCTGACCTGCAGGCCGAATCTGGGGAAATGTTCGGCAGGCCGAACCTTGCTTCCGGCAGGCCGAACTGTGCAATTCGACAGGCCGAAGCAGGGCGTCCGGCAGGCCGACCGAGGCATGGAAAATTTTGTAATTTTTACCCGTTTTCACTGTTTTGAACCCTGATTTAAATCCCAACCTTATAGGATGATTTTAAAGGTACAAATGGCACACTAGGACATCATGAAATGGTTTAGTAACATAGAATGTCTCAAACTAGATATTGATTGACTTAGTTGGTATCTAGGATCGTTCGTGGTTCCATGGAGCTAACGTATAGCGGACCGGGATTACGGTGTGGGGTACCGGCACAAGTATTGAGGTAGGACTTCTATCCTATTTCCTTGGTAGCCTAATTTCAAAATGATTTGGCTTTGAAAAGGATTTCTATCAAAATGTTTTCAACGGTTGTTTGAAAAGGGTTTTATCGGTTATATTTTAATATACCGTGATTATGAAATAAATTTCATAATAAATGTAATTGACAACACTCGGTAAATTGGGTTTTGAATGATAATGATAATAAACACTAAGGCATGATGCCATATCAGAGATCGGGTCGTGTAGCGATCGACCTTGGGGGCAGGTCCCGAAACCCAGCTGGGCCACTACGGTGGTGATATCATGGTTTGCCTAGGTAAAATTAAAATGGTGTTTTGATTTGACAAGTAGACTGTTCTATGTCAGAACGGTTCTACTCAAATTGTTTATTTATTTCTTTATTTATTTATTTAAGTTTCCTTTGAATAACTTCTAATAATGCTATGTTCCTTGCGTTAAACTATTTTTATAAAACATAGTCCTACTGAGCCTTTCGCTCACGTTTTATCTGTTTTAAATTTCCCCCCTCTAGGTGGTTTCCCCTTTAGGTTTGGAGAAGATTCTTCGGACCGAACTCAGGAGCAATAGGAGAATTTATTTATATTCTGTATTTATTTAATCAAGGCATGTAAGACTTAACTTTATTTGCACTTGGACTGTTATTGTATCAATGATATTGTCAGATCCATGTGTGTGCATAAGTTGTGGGTTGTGGAACCCATACTCGTGGTTTTTTTTTAATATTATTAATTGCTTAATATTTATACATTCTTTTGTAAAATGTGGTGGAACTCTCCTTATTTCTCATGTAATTTGAATCTTAAACCCTTAATTTCAATTAAATCCTCTTTTAATTAATCTAAATATTCTGCCACGTCACCTCCCGTACTCCGGGGCGTGACAGAATCACTTGGACTTGCATAGCATCCATTGGGGGTAAAGGTGCGAATTCTGCTAGAATCTATTCCCTAAAGCCTTGCCAATGCCTAGGTCATTCGTTAGGTCCGATCCTCAACCACCATGCTAAGGCTTCTCTCAACAACAGTCCAAAAGCTAATCATACCTGAAGGTGCGATGGGGTATGACATGTAGCAAAGACCACTTCTACAGCATGTAGCCATTCAATCAACACGATGGGTTGCCGGCTTCCATAATATCGTGGTGGCATCATATCTTGGAAAGCGATACTTGCTCTTCGATTCGCGTCCACATTAGGTTCATTCGGGAGTGCCACCATCTACTACATTTATCTTAATTAACATAACAATTTCATATAAAATGAAAACTTAACATTCTTATACTTAAAATCAAACTATCTTACTTGAGCTATGGTAATAGAGCGAACGACAATGTGCAGTAGGGTGGTAGGATTTTCGCTCTGATACCAACTGTCACAACCTACTTTTTCGGGCTGTGATAAACCTTTTTCTTACTTATATATAGGAGAAATTTTTTTTTTTCACATACAGATATTAACTTCCTTTGGAACACAAATATATACATATATTTACTTAACACACTTATTTGTACAATACTGGTTTTAGCAACTTTGAAAACATAGATATATGTACTTGTACTTACATAACAACTTTTCTTATATAATACTATTTTCTAAACTTTACATTTCAAAATAACATAAAATATGTTACAGCGGAAATATAATAGCAGCAGATTTTATACTCAATCTGCATACTAATCATCCCTCCACCAGCTCATCAATAGAATTATTCTGACCTTCTCATCGGAACACCTACAGCATGAAATACTTAATGAGCTTATGCCTAGTAGGTCCTATATAACCCACATGCACATTCAATAAAATGCATGATCTCATTATGCTTTCTTATAAACCTTCTTTATCATTATCATTTCTTGTCTTTAACTAGGGCCCAAGTGTTTGTACTATTGTGCACTTAGGTCTACGTAACACCGTGACCATACTGTATCCTTAAACTCCTATAGAGTTAGGAGTCGGTACGATACTTTCCCTTACTTCTGGTGATATAATTACTAGTCTATTTATTATGGTTATCATACCATGCATGAAGTGATAAACACATGTTATACACAAAATATAAAAACTCTTGTACAATATAGTACACACACTTGCATACTTTTATACTCACAGGTATACATTAATATACACACCGGTATACAATATAATATACACTCAGGTATTTATTTAGTATACTCACAAGTATACACCAACATACTTATAGATACTCATGTCATATCCTACACACAGGTATACACCTTAATATACACACAGTATAGATGTACACATATCACACTCTATACTTACAATTCTATACTGTAGGTAGGATGGGTACTTATTTGATTCATGTACTGCATAAATCAATCTCGATTTCCTCTTTCCTAGACTTCTAGAATCCTGTTGGCCAATTTCAAAGCCATTAGCCAAATTCACTATGTTTCAATACAAAGTAATCGTTAGTTAATTAATAATTTGAGTTGTATAACTATATACAACTCTGAAAACCACTGGTTTTTCTTATTCCTATTTTATTCTACCCTATCATCTCTAACGAAGGGTGGAAATATTTTCAATCATTCCCTTTTCCCCTTTTGAAACGTTTCGGAGCGGTTCGGATTATTCGAGCAAAATGACGATAATGCTCCTAGTGGGTCTACTAACCTCCTCAAGCTCGATTTCGCTATTCTAAAGAAAATAGTTATGTTCTAATTTAAAAATAGTACCCTAGTGGGTCGGATCTCCTTATTTCACATCTATGCCCCATTTTAGTGAAACTTTACAGTTTAATCCCTTAATTGAAAATTTTGATAGTTTTACCCCTAAGGCTACAATTTTTCTCTTTAAACCACAATTTTCTATTTTTCATGAGGAATATTTTTACTCAAAGTACCATACCCTGATCATTTTGCCAAATGACATTTTCACCCTTTCAAAATTTTTTTCAAGTTTAGCAAATTCTTGAAAGATTAAAATTTTACAAACGATTGAGATTTTCGACGAACTACCCATTATGCCTAACAGTTTCATCGAGATCTACAACTTTCATGTTTCAAATTTTTTAAAATTCTCACTGTACAGGAGTGTTTTTGGCCAATTTTCATTTCTGCTGAGAAGAAACTTTTTCTTTCAATTGAGTCCTTAGGACATTTTTGTAAAAATCCATTTTTAAACAGTAGATCTACCACTACAAGGGCAGCTCCTACTCTTGTTTGAACCATTTTCCATGCCCAACATCATTTTTGAAAAACTAGCATTAAAATTACAAAAATACACTATTTACATAAACTACCATTTTGCAACTTAAACCTAAATTTCCACAATATCAACATGCCATAATTCATTTTTCTATGGGATTTAACTAAAAAAATTGCTCAAGAACCCACATGCTTTTAAAAGAATAAAAATCAATACAAAAATGACAAATTTCAAAACTTTAAAATTCAAAACTTACCCCAAATAACTCCTTGTGCTTTTAGCCTTTCAAGGCTTCTTTGAATCTCCTTTCTAGACACTATTTCCATGCAAAAATACCATGAATTAAATTCCTTTTTTTCCCAAGAAAAAACCCAATAAACCTTGAAAAAGTTTAAGTTTTTACCTTAAAACTTGTTGGAATTCCTTGGATTTTGCCTCTTGAACTTAATTGGGGTTATTTTTCCAAAGATTTGGGTTGAGAAAATTTTTGAGAAGCTCCAATAATGGCTGCCGTGGAGGTTGAAGAAGAAGAAGAAAAGAAATTTTAGCTAACTTTGCATTTTATGCATGTTTATCCTCTTAGATGACTTATCAAGCAACCCACTGGGTTACTAGGTGTCACCATGAGATTGGCCCACCTTTCATGGCATGGTGGCCCAATAAAATTCAATTGGGTGTCCACTTTGTGGGGCCCAAAAATTTACACTATGTAATTTTTTATCACACAGTATTTTTCTTACACTTTCATGGTCAAATCAATGCAACTCATATCCTTAGACTATATAAAAATATTTTACTTACCTTTCGTTTACTTTTGGAGGCCAAACGTAACATTTTCTATATCTGTGTTTTTACTTAGCAGTATATTTATACGGTATTAGCCTCCTTTCCACACTGGGTTAGGGTCTCGATGGACTCTATGTCTTATTCATACTCTAATTACCCATTCATGTATATCATAGTTTTACAATTAATTATGATATAAAATTCATTTTATGGATATTATTTACAAATTTTTAAGTAATTAAACTCATAAAATCTATATTTAACAATATCCAACATTGCATCACATTTGCAATGAATTTTTCAATTAATACTGCTTAATTATACATTATCACAATTCTACAAAAATTACAATTTTTAAGGGTAAATTCTTTAATTAAACCCAATTAAATATTAGATTTTATTAATGAATTTTCTTGATCATTACATCGGCAAACAGATGGTCACAGATCGGCAGGCCGGACGTGTGGTTCAAAGAGCTGACAGCGGAGCAAAAATTAGGTGGCTTTAGTAGCAGGTAGAACTTCTGGTTCGACAAGCCGATCTATCATGAACCGGCAGGCCGACCTAAAAAGATCGGCAGGCTGGTAGATCATGACCAGTAGGCCGATTACCCAAATTGGCTTGCCGACAGAGAGCTAAAAATTTTTTAGAAAAGGTGCAGTTTTTGATGTTGTTTTAATTTTATTTTTGGAAAAATTCTAAGAAACAATAAATTTAGATATGACCGAAAATTTAAAGTTTTCAATTCATACGGGATTGAAGACTTGCGGATAGGCATTGCATAAAGAAGGATACAGCTTGGAGATTCAAGGATGAAGAATCGATAACATGTTTTGATTATTCTCTTGTAATCTTTGTTTTCTATTCTCTAGGGTGGAACCATTATATTACAGTTATTTATTATTATTTTGCTTATAGCTTTGCTTAATTGCTTTGCTTGTTTACATTATAATATGATTTGCCATGTATATTGATAACATGTCATATACAATAGGGAATGTCGCTCATATTAAAATTGTTCATGCATGTCTTTTAAAATAAAACCTTGATTTCAAAAGATTGAGTGGGAGAAGGTTTTCGAAGAAAGGACCTAAGGCATCCATCGTTGGTCCATAGGAAGAACATGGTGGTCCTGACCCCTAGGAAGAGATTTCTATCATGTACCAGATTGGATCTCCAAGAGGATAAGGTATTTCAGCATGATTTATGGTTGCATACCCCTAGGTGGTGATTATAAACCGTGGATAAAATATTAAAACGATGGTTATACACTCATGCTAATTTTATTATTAACCCCCCCTAGGAGCTCTGTTAATAAAATTAATGGCCAAAGAAACGATTATTAATATTTGTTGGATCATACGAGTCCTGGATGGCATATATTAATCAAGAGGGGATCCGTGTTCCTGATTGAATTTGGCATGACTCCCTTAGGTGCTTATTGAATTCTGAGTTGGGAATTATCGTTGTAAGGTTGTGAAATTTTCAAAGTTTTGACACATAAACACATTTGTATGTTCTTACATGATTGGGTTATCTTACTAAATTATTATGATATCTTTGCTTATGTTTGGTTTATGATTCTTTATTGTAGATTAAAAATGTTTAAAAACGCTTTATCTTCGATACTTGACAAAAACCAATTAATCAAAGAGAATTATAATGATTGAAAATGAAACCTAGATATCGTCCTCTCCTTTGAGAAATTAAAATTTTTGCTGACAACCTCTTGTCCTCCCGAGCCTACGGGAGACTCCACTAATGAGCAATTCTAAGCGTACGATATCTAGAAAGATGCAAACGATCAGGTCCACTGCTATATTATGGCCAGCATGAATAATGTGCTGCAGGCTCAACATATGGATTATGAGATTGCTAAGCAGATCTTGGATAATGTAGAAGACATGTTTGGAGGCTAGGCCCTAACAAAACAGTAAGGAGCATTTCAAAAACTTCTTAACTATAAGCAGAGGCCGAGGACATCTATAAAAGAGCACATGATGTTGGTCATGGGTTACCTCGTTGAGGCTCAAACCAATGGAGTGGACATCAATGCTGAAACTCAGATGACTATGGTCTTTGAGACTCTGTCTAAGGAGTTTATTCTATTTAGAGCTACATTTAATTTGAGCAATAGGCAGGATATGACCTTAACAGAATTGATGAAACAATTACAGGAGTTTAAACTACTGATCAAGGAGTCTCCTGCTGGTGGAGAGGCCAATTTGGCGGCTGCTTATGGTTCTAATCCCAATTCAGGGAATGGAAAGAAACAACAAGCTAAGAACGAGAAGTTTTTTATTCTTTCTAACAACAAGAGCAAGAAGAAGAAGAAGAAGAACACAAAGAAGCTTAAGTGCTTCTTCTGCGGGAAGGTCGAGCACATAAAGAAGCATTGCAAGGACTTCCCTTCCAAAGAAGGTAGGTGTGATCTTCTATATTTAGAAACTTGTTTGGTTGAGGAATCTAGTGACATTTGGGTCATAGATTCCAATGAAACTAATCATGTTTGTGTTTCTCTGTAAGGGTTCAAAGAAACAAGAAGTCTGCTTCATGAAGACTTCAGGCTTCGGATGGGCGATGGATCCTCTATCTAAGCGAAAGTAGTGGGAGACGTCCATCTTTATTTTGATAATTATAGGAATTTAATTTTGCGATATTGTTTTTATGTTCCTAAATTTAAGAGGAATTTAATTTATGTAGCTTGTTTATTTAAAGACTCCTATTTGGTTTCTTTTATTAATAAAGTGGTGATTTGTAAAAATAAATCTTTTATCTATTCTAGATGGATGCAAAATAATCTATATTTTATGAAACCTGAGATGGACTTACTGCTTAATGTTGAGATAAATGATAATAACTCTAAAAGACTCAAAACTTCTCACTCTAATAAGACTTATCTTTGGCATTTGCGCCTTGTTCATATTAACCTAAATAGGATTCAAAGTTGGTAAGGGATGGACCTTTAAGTCACTTAAGGTTGAAATCTATACCTCAATGTGAATCTTGTTTGGAGGGTAAAATGACCAAAAGACCATTTGGGTCTAAGGGCAATAGGGCCAAAGGGGTTCTAGAACTTGTACATAGTGATGTTTGTGGACCAATGAACATCTGGGCTTGAGGAGGGTTTGAGTACTTTGTCACTTTTATTGACGATTACTCAAGGTATGGGTATGTGTACCTGATGCACCACAAAAGCGAAACTTTTGACAAGTTTAGGGAGTTTCGGGCTGAAGTGGAAAAGCAATTGAGTAGACCCATAAAGGCACTTTGATCCGATCAAGTTGATGAGTTTCTAGGACACTAATTAGAGAATGGAATTTTATCCCATTTGACTGCGCCAAGCACTCCATAGCAGAAAGAAGGAATATGACTTTATTAGACATGGTAAGGTCCATGATGAGTTATTCATCATTGCCTTTATCCTTTTAGGGATATGCACTACAAACCGCATGTTATCTTTTGAACAACATGCCTTCAAAATCGGTCCCTAAAACTCCTCACTAGTTGTGGACTGGCAGGAAGACATTCTTAAACCATATTTGCAATGGGGATGTCCGACTCATGTCCTGTTTAAGGATGTGAATAAGTTGGTAGCATATTTGAAAGTTTGTGTGTTTGTGGGATATCCAAAAGGGACTGAAGGGGGTTATTTTGACTAATGCAACTTTCCTTGAGAAGAGTTATATGGACGACTTTAAGCCTCGAAGCAAAGTAGTGCTTGAGGAGTTAAGGAGTGATCCAATCACTCCAGAGGTTCTAAATGAAACCGTTCTGATCAGTATAGAAAGACCAAACAAACTTGAACAACAACCTAAGGGGCTTCAGCATAGTGGGAGGATCGGGTGTCAACCAGAGAAGTATATGTTCAATAGGGAAGCCTTCTTGGCTGAACTAGATGAACATGACAGGGATCCTTATAATTACATAGAGGCTATGAAGGATGTTGATTCAAAACTCTAGACAGAGGCCATTAACACATTGATGAAGTCTATGAAGATTAATCAAGTTTGAGAGCTTATGGATCTTCCCAAAGGGGTAAAACCTATAAGGTGTAAGCAGATCTACAAGAGGAAAAGAGGAGTAGATGGAAAAGTCAGAACCTTTAAGGCTAGACTGGTAGATAAGGGTTATACGTAAAAGGAAGGAATCGATTACGAGGAAACCTTTTCGCCTGTAGCCATGCTAAAATCCATCTGGATTCTTTTGTCCATAGCTGCCACTCTTGATTACTAGATTTGGTAGATGGATGTCAAGATGGCTTTTCTAAATGGCTATCTTGATGAGTCCATTTATATGGAACAACCAAATGGGTTCAAGGTTAAGGGTCAAGACAGAAAGGTTTGTAAGCTGTTAAAGTCAATTTATGGACTTAAACAAGGTTAAGGTTTGCAAGCTGTTAAATGGCTATCTTGATGAGTCCATTTATATGGAACAACTAAATGGGTTCAAGATTAAGGGTCAAGAGGGAAAGGTTTGTAAGCTGTTAAAGTCAATTTATGGACTTAAACAAGCTTCTTGTTCTTGGAACATAAGATTTGATCAGGTGATCAAGACTTATGGATTCTCACAAAATGTAGATGAGCCATGTGTTTACAAACACATTAAGGATGGGAAGGTGGTTTTTCTGCTACTCTATGTAGATGACATTCTGCTAATTGGCAATGACGTTAGGGCATTGTCATCGATCAAATTATGGTTGACCAAGCAGTTTGACATGAAGGACTTGGGTGAGGCTAATTTTGTTCTCAGTATCTAGATCTTTTGGGATAGGAAGAACAAAATGATAGCTTTGTCCCAAGCCGGGTACATAGATAAAATTCTCAAGAAGTTTGCAATGTAGGATTCCAAAAACGGTGGGCAACCATCTAGGTCTGGAATCACTCTTTCTAAGAAAGACTCTCCAAAGTCTTATGAAGAAAGAGAATACATGAAGAAGGTGCCTTATACTTCGATAGTGGGTAGTCTCATGTATGCCATGCTTTACATACGATTGGATATTTGTCATGCGGTTGGGATAGTAAGTCGATTTCAGGCGGATCTTGGACCGAACCACTGGGTTGTGGTTAAACATATTTTCAAGAACCTTAGAAGGACTCGAGGGTATATGCTTGTCTATTCGAGTGAGGATTTAACTCGTCTAGGATATACTGACTCAGATTTCCAATCCTGTCTGGATTCTAGGAGATTGACTTCGGGTTTTGTGTTTACTCTGGGTGGCGGTGCCATTTGTTAGAGAAGGGTGAAGCAAGATTGCACTTCGGATTCAACGATGGAGTCCGAATATGTGGCAGCTAGTGATGCTTTGAAAGAAGCAACATGGCTTTGCAAGTTCCTTGGGGATCTTGAGGTAGTTCTTGGTATGGATAAGGCGGTATCACTGTACTGTGATAACAGTGCGGTGGTAGCTAATGCTAAGGAACCAAGATTTCACAAGAAGAGTAAGCATATTGACTGAAAGTATTATGTGATAAAGGACTTTATTGAGAGTGGGCATGTCACTGTGTGCAAAATCATGTCAAAGGACAATTTAGCTGATCTATTCACGAAGACACTTACTGGGAGAGTCTTCGAAAGGCATGTTGAAGATATGGGGATGCGAGATTTGTCATATTTACTCACTTAGTGCAAGTGGGAGATTGTTAGACGTGTATGCTCTAAGGAGAAAAAATGTAATATGTTTTTGGAGACATTTTTATCGATAAAGAATTTATTTATTAATATACCAAATCTCGTCCTCTTTACGTTCATATTTGTTGAATGTATGTTAAGCAAACAATAGTCTGAGACTGTCGGTCTAAACCTTTAAGAATTGAGCCTATGATGGACAGATTATGCAGAAGACATGATTCTTAAGGTGACGGTCTAGATCATAAGATCCACAATCAAGGGAATAAAGTTGGGCGCTTTATTTATGTAAATATTGTTATGATGTCTATATCCCTATTGGGAGATGGTTTGTCTTGACCATCGGAGGTGGACTCCATGAATAGAAAATTGGCATATTGTCATAGGTGATGATGTGTTGGATTGGGACATAAAGTGAATTGATTTGGATTAATAATTCTGTCTCGGCAAATCGATTCACTTTAGAAAATCATTTGTATTGTATCTTAATCTTGAGATGAATAATGGGGCCGTTGTCTTGACTTGTGTCTTTTGATGTACCCAAGGGTGTCACCTATATTTTAATAGTGGTATGCATGCCGGTACAGTGGAGACATGACTCTTGATAGCATAGACCCGTTATTCTAAGATATAAAATCCAAAGCTCCTCTTTAGGAGTAGTGATATCCTCTTTTATGCGTTATCCTGTAATTAAAAAACTAGAGCGCTCAGCCATTTGGATCATAGGTGTAACCGAATGGTAAACCGTCTTTGAATGGTAAGTTTTTCGATGGTGAGATAATGCAACGTAAGATAAAAATAATCGGGAAGGTAAGACAGAACTTGTCCTTAAACCGATTATGGATAATCCTATGGGGATATGATACACTATGATATGTCACGGAGACTTAGCTATACAATCTTCGTAATTCTATATAGTTCAAGAGTGCAGCTCCAAGCTTTTAGTGGAGTAGCGTTGGAGTTGATAATTATGAAATGTATATTTGAGATTGTAACGCCCCTTAGCTCGGACGTCACAGATGTCGTTACATTCTTACGTTAGTACTTGTTAAAACTTTAATCATAAACATAAGTCCAAAACTTATACAATACTTTCAAATTGTAAATATATAAAACATATTTATCCAAGATCCATTCATACGTCCTCTTTTTTTTTTTTTTTTTATCTTAACATTGTAAAATCACATTGCATAACTCATTTCATATCATAATTTAATCAATTATACTTTAAATTAGTCATGAACTTATTTTAACAAATATATACCAAGTTATAAAATCATAACTTATAAAAACATCACATCATAACGCATCAATTATCATACCATTTCAAAATTTACTTACTCGCACAGTTCGGCAGGCCGAAACTTCGGCAGGCCGGTAGAGGCTTTGCAAGACAACTTAAAAATTCATCATTGTTCGGCTCGCTGAGAACGTGATCGGTAGGCCGAACTTTCGGACATCGACAGGCCGACCAAGGGTGTCTGGCAGGCCGACCGAGCCATAAACCTTGAGAAAACTTATTTTGCAAAACATAATCAACCTTTCATAAAAATGTAGAAAATCATAATACTTAAGATAATGAAATAAAATATGAAATATAGTTCAAAAATCCTTGAAATGTTTATCATAAAAATAGTGTTCAAAAATATGAAACTTTATTAAAAACACAGAAACGTTTTTCTTGGCGTGCTTCTGGTTACAATTCGTCGTGCTTTGTGCTCACACGCCTTCCCATGTCCTTCGACTAGTCTATGATTTTCTTACCCTTATCTGCAACATGACATAAAACATGATTAAGCTAATGCTTAGTAAGCACATATAATTCTCACAATTTTAAACAATACATAAACATCATCATCATCATAGGAGTGCCTTAAGCACAAATTCATAGAAACATATCTTTCATTACATTGACCATGTTTAAAACTTTTCCATTTTATCTTAAGGGCCCAAGTGTTGCACCATTAACATCATCATAGGCGCGCCGTCATAAGAGGAGAAGGGTAACTAATCCCAAACCAAACATGACTCATAAAACATCATTACATTACATTGGTGTGCAACACTTATTACGTGATACATATATATATACATAATTTTCATACTATGAAACATGTCATAATCATCATGCATAATTTTAAATCATGAAAATCTTTCATAGAAATCCTTTAAAGAAAAATCATCATAAAATCATCATGAACATCATGGTGAACATATCATCAAATCCTTGTAAAACGTGTCATGTTGCAGGTGAGAATGTACTTACTTTAACGCTAGCTTACTTAACCTTAACGTGATTTGGTGACGACGCCACGGTCTCGTAGTGCTCGTTCCTTGAATGTTCATGCCATTTATCCATTTAAAGATACAATAAAAAATCAATACTTATCATAAAACATTCATTCACATAACATTCATCCATACCATTCATATAATATTCATGTATACATTCATCACATATTACAAACATATCTCATAATCATCATTGCGAAAACATAATTTTATCATCTTATAAACATGTCATCATAATTTTTTCTTAAATCATATAAATTACCTTAAACATAAAAACAAACCATACATTTTAAACATAAATATCTTTTAAATAAAATGTTTTTGAACAATTAAAATACATATATTTTAATTTTAAAATTCATACAACATCATATTATCATGCACAAAATTATTTCATTATCATAAAATTATTTAAACATACATAACATTTCATAAACAAAATCCAGAAATAACATTTATTAAAACAGTTTTCTTAATGTAATCTCATAAAAATTTCATAACATAAAATACATTCATCATACATACATATGCATATACTTAACAACTTTTCATGAACATCATCCATTTACCTCTTTGAATAATCATTATATTTTTCATGCATCAAGGTTAAACAGTAATATTTACTGTGAAGGGTAGAAGATAGAAAATTCATATTTCATTATAAAAACACCGAAATAACGTGGAAATTGAAGAAACATTATATAACACATACATGCATATCATATAAAATATTCAGAACAATTACAATATCTAAAGAAAATATTGTAGACGATTTGGAGGAGAAGAATTCTTTCAAAGAAACAAAGAAAAACTGAGTTCTTACCTTGAATTTCTTCTCAAAACCCTTGATTTCAATCAACGAAATATGACTTTTCTTTAAATTTTCTTACAGACAATTTTTTTTGAGAGAGAAGGAAGTGAAATGTGTGGAGAAGAGAAGAGGAAGAGAAAAGACAAACGTCTTAGAACTGAGAGAGAAGAACGTGAGAATGAGAGAAAATGAGAAAAAGAATGTCTCAGATAGTGAATGAGAGAAGGAAATAACGTGTGAGGAAATGAGTTGTTAAAAATTTTAACGTAACAAGTATAATGAACATTCATTGTCCTTCATTAAGTCTCTCCATTAAGTCAAAATTTCTGACTGTTAGGTGGCAATTGGCTTGAAGGAGAGAAAGAAGAAAAAGGAAAGTCAAAACTCTCACTCATCACTTACCATGTTTTGCCCTATTTAAATGGGAAACCATTTAAATTGTCACAAATCAATGCAAAGCCAAACCCTTTAATTTCCTTAACTGATAAAAACATTCCATTATTATGCCAATTAATCACATTAAATCATCCAATTAACGTAATTAACTCAGCCATAACTTTGGAGGGATTTCTACTGACTGCTCGTCAGCCGTGTTCGGCCTGCCGATTTTCTTCTTTGGCCTGCCGGTTCCACCAAGTTCGGCCTGCCGATGCTTCGCATCGGCCTGCTGGTCTTTGGTAGACTGTTCGGCCTGCCGAACTGTCCTTAAATACCATACATTAAATCATTCAATTCATCATGCATCATAATTAAACATACATCAATTACTTCACATGAACATTTGAGCACAACGATTCCATGCGGTCGTCACCTGTCATAAAACTTGACATAAGGAGTTAGTAACATTAACATCATATTTCATATCATATAACATAAATTATTAATAAAAATTTCTTAACAACGTTACTAACTTAACGTGGTCCGTTACATAAAATAGGCGGGTGTTATAGGGATATTGGGTTTCATAATTATCGGGAGCTTGAACTATATAGGTCCATCAGATCCTCTTTGCTAGCTCACAAAAATACTATAACGATATGGCGTGCTTCTCCAATAATTAGTGACTTATGTCAGATTTATTAGATTGGCTAAAATTCAAAAGAATCAAATAATTCATGTCTGTTTATCGATTGGATTAATTTTGAATTAATTCAAGATAAACTTGTTGAATTATTAGGAATTCATTTATTTTCCTAGAGTTTGTCTAGATAAAGTTATTTTAATTAGATAACTTTTCTATTGGGTTATTTGAATTAAAACTGAGACTTTATCCTATAGATTCTTGGGTGGAAAATAAAAGATTCATTGAGATTTTTATAGACAATTCGGCATGCTGATCCTTAGGTTCGGCCTGCCGATGGGGCAAGTTCGGCATGCCGGTTAGACAGATTGGCATGCTAACTGCGCGATAAAAAGATCACGCGTTTTCACGCGGATTTCATTAGATATTAATCCAAATTTGATTCTAATTCAAATTTTGAGGCATTATCTAATAAGGATGACTCCTAGGCCCAACCTCTATAAAAAGGGAGTGAGTCTTATTATTATTTAGATCAATTGAGAGATTAAGAGTGAAACTCTGATAGTGAGATTCTAAAACTCCCTGAGAGCTCTTGTTCACAAATCACGAACACTAGCTTTGGGTTCTTTCAATTGGTTGGAAGGAGAGTCACTTGGAGGAAGATCTGTACATATGAGCCCACACTCACTCCGATCGTGGATAGAGAATAGCAAAGAATGCCAGTTGGTTGAGGTCCTTCTTGAACGTTACTTTTCTTCACTTATTGAGGAAGTTTTTCCGCATTTACAAGGTTAGTAAGATCTGGTTAATTTATGCATATAGCGTGTCAAACTTATGTTTTAGAAAATACTATGATATAAAAATTTTTAAAATTTCGTTGCGTACTATTTTTCCAACAGTAGTCTGCGTATCGTTTGTGAGCTAAATGATGAGGACATTCCACTTGTTTAGCTTTTTTTGCTTGCTTGACACTTAGTTCCTATAATTTGATGAATTTTATTCATAAGTAAATGCATAAATCCAACATGAAAATATGAAGATTATTAAATAAACTAACCAAAAACTCTTTTGAGGTTCTATATCTCACAAATTCTATCCAATGCTCGGCAACCTTAGGGTAAACAGCAGGAGGTTGTCTAAGCTTATCATAGTTTCATGTCTTCAAATTAGGTTTAATATACTTCTTATTTAATTTTACTCTAAATTGCTCCATTTTCTTCCAATCTACTTTATGTGATCCTCTTTGCGATTCTCAGCCAAGTCAAAAGTATTCTACAAATAAATTGAACAACTCAAACAAGTAAATCTTTGTAAATAAACTGATTTACCTCAACACGTTCCCAAAATTTATCTTTGGTATTATTTTGACTTCATGCCAATCCTCAATAATAATAGGAACCATATCACGAACTAATACACCAAAGTAGCTTTGTAAGCGT
This sequence comes from Artocarpus heterophyllus, assembly GCA_025403435.1. NCBI lineage: Eukaryota > Viridiplantae > Streptophyta > Magnoliopsida > Rosales > Moraceae > Artocarpus > Artocarpus heterophyllus. The sequence goes on from CM046345.1 coordinate 12,767,704, forward strand.
TTTGCTTGTTTTCCAATCGTTTGCTGTTTCTTTTTGTCAGCTTAGTTAAAATTTTAAGTTTACATATTTTAACTTTTGGATTACGTACTGACCTTCAACAAGTAGGTTTAGAATTATATTTAACACATGTCGTTTTTGCTTTTGGATGCCTCATAAGGACATTTCTTTGATTTTATAGCCAATCTACCGAGCATGCAAGTTACATTGCTACATTCTGCTCTTCTTTCACAGGGAAACTGGTGATAAACATTAAAATAATAAATGGTTGTTACACAAAGTTGGTTTCTTTTTCTGTGTTATATACGTATACATACACACACACACATGTATATATAGTGGCACAATATTTCCAATTTTTGGATGCTTGTGCTTGGTTGCCTTTGCTATTGTTACAAAATCTGTTGTGGAGATAAGGATTAGTTCTAGTGTGCTGAAGGAAAAGAAGAAGAAGCAGGGTATTCTATTCTCCTGCTTTCTTTCCTATTAATTCTTTAATATGACATGCTATATAATATCTTTAACTTGGACAACCACATTTTTCATGTTTGCCGATGTTATTGCTTTCTTTCCTATATTTTTAATATGTCACTCGCAGAGCTCATGCCACATCAAATGTTGGTGGGGGACTTTTATACCGAGTCAACCTCGAAATAATAACCAATCAATGATCCATATTAAAGTACAACAAACTGTTCAACAAATAATAATTTATGAACTAATTACACACTTATGCCAGTCATCGAGACAAAGGGTCACATTTTTTACACGTTCGAAAAATGTTTTAGATAACACCGGTGTTAAACATCATTATTAATAAATAGTAGGATCTATTATGAGACTCATCTTCTATCAGTAGATAGTACTATCATTGCCTTATAGCAATCCTTGTTATTTTAGCTTTTATAACAATGTTGCTGCTATACTTCCATTAGAAAGAGATTTTTTTTATAATTAATTAATTAATTAAAAGTGAAGTATAACTACAAACCATTATTTTAGGATTGAATTAATTGACAATACAACGTTCTTGATCATATTGATGCATCAAGATCATATTATTATGATATTAGAGTTTATAATCCAGAGAATGAATTTCCAAAGTGATTCGGCCATCGAGCTGTAGGGAATATAAGCATGCAACTTTCTGAAAATTGGATTAATTCCAATTTCTTAGGGCGAAAGGATTATGAAATTGATCAGAGTTTTGGTTTGATTGTGAAAAGGTTTGGAGTTGGTTTTGTACATAGGAAAGAAGAAATCACCACTCTTCAGTAGCTCTAATTCCCTCTGTTATTATCTTTTGGTCCTTTGCTCTCACTTTTCCAAGATTAAAAGGTTGAACGTTGAGGATGCGTTGGACTCGTTTGATAAAAAACGTCCAAAACATGTTGAAACGAAATATATATTTTTATAAAATATATGTTTTTATGTTCTTAGTTTGTTTAACGTTTTATGTTTTACAGAATTCAAAGTGAAGAGGCAAATTAAGCACATGATTTAGAATATTCCCTGATTATAATTCCCTTAAAAACCTCAAGAAAAAAAAAAAAAAAAACTTTCCATATGTGTTTCATGAAAACAGATCAGGCAACCAGTGTTTCATGAAAAATCAGAAAAGCTTAAACTTACCAAAAATAACTCGATTCATCTAGGCCAGACAAAATGATTGACATGAACAAATAAAATAAGGAAAGTTGCCACAAAATCTCAAAGAATCACATAAGGCAACTTCAAAGAATTCATGTCTGATCTGAATTTTGCACTCAAAAATCAACTTCAAATGATGACATTCCTCATCTCCTTGTATAAAAAAAAAAAAAAATTAATTCGCAACATATGCAATAAATAATATTGTGAGAATGGCTTGACCAGCTTTTATTTTATGTGTTGAGTACAATTTATTACAGTGTACAGGCTAATATTGAAAAGGTGAAATATTACAAAGAAGAAACTTACGGTGGACAACAAAATGAGAAAGTAAATATATAAAAAAAAAAGAAAACATTACAACTCGTAAATTGACACAGCTGGCTTCATAAAACTATACTTACTAATCTATTCACCTTTTCAAGGTGTGAGAAGAGATGGGATGCTTTGTTCATTTTTAAAGAAATTAGCTGGATCAACTGCAGTTTTTACTTGAATCAACTTGTTTAAATTGTTCTTGAAATACTGAGCACCCCAAATCCTTGCTTTTGCAATATTATAAGCACTTGTGTTTTTCCCCTCATTTTTATTCTTCCCAAGATCAAGGTCTCTAAAGTTGAAATATGCAGTCCTCGGATTTTTTGACACATAAGGAGTCATGTAATGGTAAAGTCTCCTTAACCAATTCATACGCTTTTTGGAGGCTCTAAGATTATCTTTTTCTTCCCATTGCATAAGATAATGAATCAGGTAAAGGTTTCCAGCTCGATGAGGGAATGGGATTGCGGACTCCAAAAACTCGTTCATTTTCCCTCCAAAAGGAAATAGATCAATCAAAACTGTTCCTACCTCTTCTTCATATAACTTTTCCAACATCCCTTCGAGCACGTCATCTGGAATAGGCTCTTTCACAAAGTCAGATTTAGCTTTGTATGACATCATATTCATATTAGATTTCCTAGTAAGTAGAACATCCAAGGATTCTCCATTTCTGAAGTAATTGAAAAAAACAAAGGATTCTACCCATCTCATTTCAATACACTCTTTTCTTAGCAAACCTAACTCGGGAAACTCCTCTTGCATTAATTGAAGGAGCCTATCCATGCGGCCATGAAATGTGGCGCGGAAGGTAGCAAGGAGCACAACTTTCTTTTTCCCTTCTTCATCGACAGAGCTTGCAGTTATGAATCGAATGTACATCGTTAGATCCTCATCAACTTTGTCAGCACGGCGCTGCCAACGATGGACAAGCTTCTTTGTTGTATCGTCTTCCATGTTCCTTGAAACATCAAACACAGTCACTATTGTTGGCACAGGAACTAGTCGAATTTTCCATGAAAGCACGATTCCAAAGCTTGCTGCTCCACCACCACGTATGGCCCAAAACAAATCTTCCCCCATAGACTTCCTATCAAGAATTCTTCCTTCAACATCGATGAATTCTACGTCGAGAATATTATCAGCTGCGAGGCCATATTTTCTCGTCAAATAGCCAAAGCCGCCTCCACTGATTAGTCCACCAACACCAACAGTGTGACAATCGCCAGCTGAGAAGCCGAGATCATCACTTTTTTCAGCAATCCTATAATATAGTTCACCTATCGTAGCTCCAGCTTGAACCCATGCAGACTGGTTCGCCACGTCAATGTTGACTGAATCAAAGTTTCTCAAGTCAAGTAGGACAAAGGGGACATTGGACCGATAAGAAAGGCCTTCGTAATCATGGCCACCACTTCGGGTTCTGATTTGCATGCCATGTTTTTTGGAGCAAAAAATAGTGGCTTGGACGTCGGAGAAATGGATCGGCGTGACAATAACAAGCGGTTTTCGGGTCCAGGGCAAAAAAAAACGGTCGTTATGTATTGATGAATTCAGTATAATGGAGTAGGACGGATCATTTGAAGTGTAGATAATGGATTCGAGAGTGGAGGTAGAGTTGGATATTAGAGTGGCGAGGCAATGGATAAAGTTTTCATTAGTGTGTGCTGAAGCTGTAAATAAGAGTGAAAAAAGAAAGATGGCAATTTTGGTAAACAACGAAGAAAACACAAAGGACTTCATTTTTCTTTGTCTCTTGGTTTTTGGCACAATATGCTTCTAATTGCCTCCTTTTATAGCTAAGAAATGCTCATATCTTTTCTCATTTTCTTGAACGCCGACTTTAGGACTTTTATGTATAGGAAAATGAAAGCGATTTTTTATATTATCCAGTTAAACATATAAAAAGTACATGAAGTATTTATTAATTGACTACTTTCTGAATCAGTTGTTAATTGACTACTTTCTGAAGCAGTTGACAACTGATTAGATGGCACATTGCGTTTGGAAATGACCAAAAGAATCCATACTAGCCTTAGAATTTTCAAATTGACTATCTCTTAATAAATAAGAAGATATAACATAATTCAATTAAATATGTGAAAACAGGAACACATGAAATTAATTATTACAAATTGATTTAAGTTATATGCAATTTGGCTCATAATTTAATTCAATGTTGAAGGGACCATAACGTGGCATACTTGTCTATGACCACTTTAAAATGACTGCCCCAGGAGAAGAAGAAATAAAATATTATGTATGTCCAGATACCATGGGCACAACATAGCAACCACCCAGGATTAGGGCTGTACAAAACCGCCCCGCACCTACCAACCGCCTGCGCCCGCGCCCGCCCATCTCGAAAAAAGCGGGTTGACATTAGCAACCCTCAACCCGCCCACCAATATATTCGGTGAGCGGGTTTGGTTTTAAGTTTTTGAGGACGGGTTCAACCCGTACCCGCCCGCCTACATATTTTTTTTAAAAAAACTTATATGTATTTGATTTTGTTCTTATTTTAGAGATGATTGAACAATCCAATACTCCAAGCACGGACTTGACTGCCTCTTGACATATTAGAAACTAAAAATTTTCTAATTATTTTGTGAAGTGATCAAAATTCAAATCAAGTAAGCTAGTAGAGAAAGCCCTAAAAGAAAAAGAACACTTGACTTTGTTCATCATTTCATTTGTAGCATTCTATTATTTTTGAACCCAGTGAATAGGCTTTAATCTTTATGGACTCTTGACTTTGTTCATCACTTCATCTGTAGTTGATGTTTTTGTTGCAGTGAATGATTATGTTTCTTAATTTATACTTTTGAATATGGTCACTGTCTTTAAGCATCAAACTTGTTGGGAATGCTTTATGTATTATCATCTTATATTTTCTACAAATTTTCTTCACTTTCTAAAAAAGAGGTCCAAAAAATTACATTGGGCAATAGCATAGGTCTAAACCGCCTCAATCCGCCCGCAACCACCCAAAACCAAACCGAAACCACCCGCCTTGTGGTGGGCGGTTTGCGGGTTGGTTAATCGCTAACCCGCCATCCAAAAAAACCGCACCGCACCCGCTCAAAAACCATCAAACCGCCCACCGTTCACCCCTACCCAGGATCCTATGGGTCATCTGAAATTTTATTTTTTCATAAAATTCTCAACACGTTTTTTACTATTCGTTCAATTAAGATATATAAAAACCAACGAAAAAAAGGCACCTAGAACACTAATAAATCATTTTCAACCGTTTGAATGATATCATAATAAGCATACATAAATAATTTAAGCATGCCGTGGAGAGTTGGATTATTGACATTTAGAAATAATTAGCTATATATTACATAATAGATGAGACAAGAGTAAAATGTCAGAATCACATGAATACGATTCTTTGACCTCGACAACTAACGAAAAGTATATTAGTTGTTTACTTTAAGCTATAAATTACTATCAATTGTTTCCTAGTAATTCCTTTCATTTCTTAATTCTAATCATACTAGTTAAGAGCCAAGTGTGATACAAGTGAAAGCAATTTTATGCTTTAATCTGTGTGTTAAATTCATAATTACTTTGTCATTATTTAAATACTTATAAGGATAATTTTTTTATAATGTCTTACATTGAAAAAAATTAAGTTTGAGTTAAAAAAATTAAGTATAGACACATTTGGAAAAACATTTTAATAAGAAAAAGCAAGAAAAAAAAATAATGGCACAGGAGTTCTTGGCAAAAGAGAAAAAAGAAACCCTAACAAAATTAAGATGGATAGATGTGAAAAAATTATTTCAATAGGAGAAAAGCAGGAAAAAAAAGTATTTCGCAAAAGTGTATTGTGAAAGGATTAAGCTGCAAAAAAGTAGCAGTTTATAATTTTAGGAAAAAAAAAAAGAAGTAGAAAAAGGAAAAACCAAAAGAAAAAACTTAGAAAAATAAAAGAGGAATCAATAAGACTAAACAAGAAAGAGTGTTAAAAAAAGGCATAAAAACTCAAAATAAGTTGCCAAATTTTTGAATAGTGTTTTACAGAACTTGCACATGCTAGTATCATTTGTGATAATCTCTTTTTTTTTTTTATGTATGCTTTCATTATCTTACGTGTTTATTTAGTTTTGCTTTTGGTATTTTAGATTTATTTAAAAAATAATAATTTTGTTACTTTCGTAAAAAAAAAAAAGAGTTGCAATTTGCAGTTCAAATAAAAAATGTTTATAAAAGTTACATTTAAGAGAATAATATTTGAAATGATCGTAAGAAAAAATATATAAGATTTTAGACTGAAAAATGTAAAAAGAAAAATTGGTAAAAATTAAAGTTAAAAATAAATATAAAAAATAAAAAGAAATCCTTAAAGGGCAAAATAGTTTGACCAAATTCTTAAATAGTGTTTTAGGCAGTATAGAGATAAAAGTAAGTTGGTTTTGTTTCTTTCCATTGAATTAATTATTTTTTTACTTTTAAAGTGTTAAAATTTGGTTAACTTTTTATAATAAAATAAACATTCTAAAGGCCTGACGCGCTATATGGATTGTCTCACTGCCAAGAAGAAAACGGGGTCGCACATGCACTTGGAGCAACTAAACCTATTAGCTGGAGCCTTATATGGTTTTAATTTTTTTATTTGCATCAGCACAAGATAAAACAATACACATGCGCTTCGTCGGTTATGGTTCATGAAATAACTGATATCTCTTTTAGAAAGTATAAATATTACGAGAAATAATTAATATAGATTTAAAGTAGCTATATGTACTTAAATACAAAATAGAACAACATATCGAATATGCATAATTATTAGATTATTAAGATAGTAGTTAGGATTTGGGTTGGAGACGGTCTAAGATACGTGACAATATCCATTATCATTTTCTTTACCAAAGGCTATTTTGAGACTTCTATAACTCATTAAAAATCTAAATCCAATATTTATAGAATCAAAAATATGAAAACAATAAAAGTTAAATTCATTGTCAAGAAAAATAATAAATGATTTTGAATGAAAGTATGACGCGCATAAACGCAACTAACTTGTAATGTTTAAGAGTCTATTTGTTTCCCAACTTTAAATGATAAGGCAAATTATTTTGCTACAGTTTTTTCTCTCGTAAAAAAAATTTAAATTTTATTCAAGCTTTTGAACTAGACGGACTACAAATTAAGCAATGGAATTGGCTCATTGACATTTTCAAATGACTATTAAAAAATATGCGAGTCTTTTACCCTAAAAATATAAATATTTTTAACGAAAACGACTTTTAGTACTCGTTCAACTGAGATATATAAAAAAAACCAACGAAAAAAAGTCACCTAGAAAACTAATAAATAATTTGCAGCCGATTGAATGAAATCATGTTTTGCATAAAAAAGTGAGAATCACATGTATGCATTCTTTGACCACGACGACTAACGAAAAATATATTAGTTGTTGACATTAAGCGATAAATAACTATCAATTGTTTCATAGTAATTCCTTTAATTCCCGAATTCTAATCATACTACTTAAGAGCCAGTGCGATACACGTGAAAGTAATTTTATACTTAAGTCTTTGTGTTAAATTCATAATTACTTTGTTATTATTTAAATATTTATAAAGATAATTTTTTATAATGTCTTATATTGAAAAAAATTAAGTATAAGTTAAAAAATTACGTATAGACTCATTTGGAAAAATATTTTAATAACAAAAAGCAAGAAAAAATAATGGTACATTAGTTCTCGACAAAAGATAAAAAAGAAACCCAAACAAAATTTAGATGGACACATATGAAAAAAAAAATTGTTTCAATAGGAGCAAAGTAAGAAAAAAAAGTATTTAGCAAAAGTGTATCATAAAAAAATATAAGCTGTAAAAAAGATAAAATAATACATAATTTTAGATAGAAACGAAGTATAAAAAGGAAAAAGTAAAGAAAAAAAACTTAGAAAATAAAAGATGAATCAATAAGACAAGACAAGAAACTGTTAAAAAGGCATAAAAACACAACATAATTTACCAAAGTTTTGAATAGTGTTTTACACATGTGAGTATTACTTATGATAATCTCATTTTTATATATATTTTAATTATCTAATGTGTTTATTTAGTTTTACTTTTGGTGTTTTAGATTTAATTTAAAAATAGTTTTGTTACTTTTGTAAAAAAGTAAAGAGTTGCAATTTGTAGTTCAAATAGGCAATGTTGTTATGAAGGTTTTATTTAATAGAATAATATTTGAGATGATCGTACTAAAAAATATCTAAGATTTTAGACTGAAAAATGGAAAAAGAAAAGTTGGTAAAAATTAAAGTTAAAAATAAATATAAAAAATAAAAAGAAAGTCCCTAAAGAAAGTAGCTTGACCAAATTCTTAAATAGTGTTTTAGGCAACTTCCGTTTATACTATATGTAGCATTGAGATAAAAGTAAGTTGGTGTTTTTTCTTTCCATTGAATTAATTTTTTTTTTTTTTTTTTACTTTCAAATTGTTAAAATTAGGTAACCTTTTATGATACAATAAACATTCTTAAGCCTGATGCGCTATATGGATTGTCTTATTGCCAAGAAGAAAATAGCAGCGCACATGCAGTTGGAGCGCCTAAGCCTATTAGCTAAAGCCTTATAAGGTTTTAATTTTTTTATTAGCATAAGCACAAGATAAAACAATACACATGGGCTTCATCGATTATGGTTCGGATCGGGATGACATGAAATAACCGATATCTCTATTATAGAGTATAAATACTATGAGAAATAATCAATATAGCCTTTAAAATAGCTATATGTACTTGAATACAAAATAAAACAACATATCAAATATACATGATCATTAGATTATTAAGATAATAGTTAAGATTTGGGTTGGAGACGGTCTAAGAAACGTTACAATATCCATTATTATTTTCTCTACCAAAGGTTATTTTGAGACTTCTATAACTCAATAAAAATCAAAATCCAATATTAATTGAATTAAATATATGAAAGCCATAAAGGTTAAATTCACTGTCAAGAAAAATAATAAATAATTTTGAATGAAATTATGACGTGCATTAATGCAACTAACTTGTAATGTTTAAGAGCCTATTTGTTTCCCAACTTTAAACAAGAAGGCAAATCATTTTGCTATAGTTTTTCTTCTTGTAAAAAAATTTTAAATTTTATTCAAGCTTTTAAACTAGACGGACTACAAATTAGGCAATGGAATTGGCTCATTGACATTTTCAAATGACTATCACAAAATACGCGACTTTTTGCCCTTAAAAATATAAGTACTTTGACCACTGCCTTTAGAATAATGACTATCTCAAAATATATTAGTCTCTGACCTTAAAAAATAAAATATCCGTTGGTCAAATTAATTGGTTTCATTTAAAATTTTCAACAAATAAAAGTAAGTTTATTTTCTTTTTGGTACTTTGAATGGATTCTTTTTTATTTGAAAAGTGTGATTATTTTTCTTTTTACACTTCAAAAAATGTTATGAGAAAATTAGGCTCCATACCAATTTCTTTAATATCACTAATGTTTTGCACTATTTTTTTCAAACATTTTATTTATACCACTTTTGACATGCAATACACTCCAAATTATCTCTATAAAAAACTCACCATGCAACTCTTCTTTTCTCTCTTCCCTTACTTTATGTTTCATGCTTTTCTGTTTCTCTTCCTGTGCCTCTTTCTCTCTTCTCTCTTTCTTTCTATTCCTAAAAGCAGTATGTTTCAATTTTTGTTCACAAAGTGCTAAGAATAAAAAATAGTACCATATAAATGGTATTTATCAAATTGACCCAAATATTCTTAAAGAGTGTAAGCCACAGTGGGTTATCATAAGTATTGCGCTCAGCACGAAAAGAAACAAGCGTGATAATACACGAGTTCATAGCGTGCAAGCCCAGTGCACAAGGTTTTTAACTTGAAAAAATTACATGTTGCGCCATACTTATAAAAAAATGTATTTATTTATGTCACATTAAAAAAATTATGCTACACTTAAAGATATATCGTATTTACAAAAATAGGTTTTAAAAGATTGTAAATATGAAAATTCCCTTTTAAATTTTAGATGAGCATGAGCCTAACACAAATTTTAACATGAAAGGCACGCCATCATGAAGAATGCATAGGTCTAGTCAATAATGTGTCAGACCTAATCAGTTGACACGACATGGTATGATCATAATTTGTTTTTAAAAATCTTTTTTATTTTCATAAGGTTAAAATCCCACTACTTATAAAATAATGATTCTCAGTACTCTAATATGTAGCGTACTTTTTAGTTTAAAAGCCATTGTTTTATGAATACCAGGGATCTAACATGGGTTAAATAGAAGTGCTGTCTCTATCCCAAACCTCAGTTTTTATAACAAATATAGGTGTCACATCTACAATAACAGTGTGCATTCAAGCACAAAGTCAAAGAATATATACAATATATATATCTATATATGCGTGTGTATGTGTGTGTTTATATTCCCAATGACATGTATAGCATTAGCAACGCATTTGTATTAAAGGTGGACTATGGATTGTAACCTTGTTTTTTTCGCAAATATCTTGACCGTAGACAATTTCAAGACTACGAAACTTAATGAATGCAAGGAAAGATAACGAATGGAAACAAAGTCCTAACTAAATTAGCCATCGTCTACAAGACTATGTCATAACGCAACCATTACATCCTAAGTAGATCCGATGCGTATTTATTTAAAGATTTTGCAACGAATAACATATAATTTTTCCGAAGGAGAGGGACTTGAACCCAATACCTTTATAATCTTCTATTCGATAGACTTGGTAAAAGGCCACTTATTTCCAGATAAAACAATACACATGGGCTACGTCGGTTATGATTCAGGTCGGCATGACATGAAATAACTGATCTCTATGATAAAGTGTGTAAATAGTATAAGAAATAGTCCATATAGCATTTAAAATAGCTATATGTACTTCAATATAAAATACAACAACATATTAAATATGCAAGATTAATATTTAAGATAGGTGTTAAGATTTGTGTGAGAGACGGTTACAATACCTTTTAACATTTTTAAACATTAAAATCCAATATTAATTGAATTAAACGTACGAAAACCATAAAACTCAAATTCACTATCAAGGAAAATAATGAATGATTTTGAATGAAATCATGACGCACATAAATGCAACTAACTTGTAATGTTTAGGAGCCTATTTGTTTTCTAATTTAAAGATAAGGTAAATCTTTTTGTTACAGTTTTTTCTCTGAAAAAAAATTTAAATTTTTGTTCAATTTTCTGAACTAAACGGACCATAAAATTAGGTAATGGAATTTGCTCATTGACATTTTCAAAGGACTAGCACCAAAATATGCGACTCTTTGACCTTAAAAAAATAAGCATCACTATCACATAATATATGAACCTCTGCCTTAAGAATAATGGCTATCTCAACATATATTAGTCTTTGACCTTAAGAAATAAAATAGCCGTTGGTCGTATTAATTGCTTTCATTTTAAAATTTTCAACAAATAAAAGTAAGTTTATTTTCTTTTTGGTACTTCGAATGGATTATTTTTATTTGAAAAATATTAATTTTTTTTAACACTACAATAAATATTCTTAAATGGTGTAAAGCCACAATGGGCTAACGTAATTTTTGTATTGCGCCAAGCACGAGAAGGAGCAGTTCTGAGAATGGACGAGTTCATAGTGTGGGACAAGGTTCTTAATTTGAGAAAATTATATGTTACACTGTACTTTTAAAAATGTGTTTATTCATACACATTTAAAAAAGTTATATTATATGTAAAAATATGTATAATGTTGACAGTCAAAACTCATCTAACAAAGATCTCTCTAAGATTCCTCATCGAATTAATCTCTCACGAAGGAAATTAATAGGAGGTGGTTAAAACGAAAAGGATAAGTTTGATTTATTGGTGGGTCAATAAAATAATTATTTAAAAAACACAATTTTCTATTTAATAATACCGCTCAAATAGTAGTTGATGAAGAACTTTTCAAAAGCTATAATATTTACCTTTTTTTAGTTTGTCAGTCATCACCCTGGTTTTTAGCTGGATTGAGATTGATTTTGCAATTTCAAAGAACAAATGGTAGAAGCTAGATGATGACCTAGCTGTAGCACACGATTCTGTCCAAAACTAACGAATGAGCTATGAGGAGTTGTTACGGATATATATTTTGTAAATAAAACCATTATACTATAAAATTATGTCATATTTATCATAATTATAGACAACCATATTGTATCAAGCGAGACGCTTTGCTCATGTTTTAAAATTTTGATTTTTCTTCTTAATTTTCTATTTAAATTTCAACATATAAGGTATATTTTTCTTTGATAATTTTAATAAATTATATTTATAATCATATCAAAATTAAAAAAAATACAAAGATTTAACACTTAAAAAGTTACATAAATGTTAATAAAAATATGGTGTAATCCGCTTATGTTTTTTTAGATAATCATGTTTAGGTTACTTATGTTCCTCCGATTTTGAGTTTCTTTGTAAAAATTGATGTACATGGTGTCTTAAAAAATTTCGTTTAAACCAATGGTTTAAACGTGGGAAAAAAGGAATAATACTACATACAAATTAGTTCCAGGGACTCTTTTAAAAAATTTTAACACTGGAGTAACAGATAAAATAGGGTTGATTTAACTAAAGGTGTGTGAAATGTGAAATTGGGGGTGTCAATATATGCATTCCAAAAAGAAAATACTATGTGACATATATGGTGTTGAACACCACAACTAATAGAGTATGAATACCACTAGTGGGTCCTAAACTCTCTAGTTTTTTCTTTTTAAGGTTCCTCAAACTCTCTATTAGCGTGTAGTGCTAAACACCTACATACAAATGCCCTTATTAAGACAAAACGAAACACCTATAAGTTTTGTTTAAGAAAATATTTGCTTAAAGTAGAATTAATAGCATGTTTGCTATTAGTTAGTTCTAACCAACTTTTCAGTTAGAAACAATGTAAAGTTCTTACATGTTACGATAAAAGCAAAAAAATTGCTACAGTGTTTAAGGTTCTAACAAATGATTTTAACCACCATGCCAAACATCTTATAAATCTAGCAATATGAATTAAGATTTCACAGCTAGGAAAGATAACAAGTATATTTAGAAAATTACCCAGAGTTGATTGCAAGTGTTATTCCTATATTTCCCATACCACCCATTTTTAACCAACACATTAATAGATTCTCTTTTAGTTCGCAGCCCTAAAATGCCCTCTTTTTTTAGTGGTTGAAACATTTTAAAACCAAGACAATATTTTTCTAGCATTTTGCTTTGGAAAAATTTTGGCATCAAAACCTATGATGAAAGGAAAAATTTTTGAGACGATTCCACTTTGAGGTGTTTACCTTGAAAATTAGGAAACTATTTATAGAGGCCAAGCAAGAAACTCGATAAGTGTATTCTTAATTTTATCTTCCTCTCTGTGGACTCGTTGGGCATAATAATAATAATGTTTAGCGTAGGAGTTATGTTTTTTAAAATGTTTTAAGAGAATATTTTGAAATGGGTCATGACTATTGGCTTAAAACTTTCTCAATGCTACCTTTGCTAAAACTCATAGTTTTCTAATTTTAATTTTGATAAAATATGAATAGTCTACTACTTATGAGTTATAACAATATCATTAACATATCTACCAAACGTAGTTATGATATTACTTAACTTTAAAATTAAAGAGGATAGATTAACAATTGACTTTTAGAGAATTTCAATGGATTTTATTCCATGGATAACAAAAATTATTATGGATTGGGCACATATGGTCATAAAATTATGTCGTTGGACTTAGAGAAGATATATTTCTAAAAACGTCATTGCAGAAAATGTAATATGGATACTACTAATCACTTTTAAAATCGTATAAAATATTATAAATTTCCAAAAAATAGACAATGTTAAGAGAATCATGAAGGGTTTTATTCCATGTATAACAGAAATTACATATCCAACATCTACAATAATAATGTTACGCCTTTGAAATCAAAGAAGATACATTTCTGTGGTTTGAGGCATTATCTAGTAGTAAAATCACACCCAACTTTACCTAAAGGTAAAAAGTTCAAATCCTTCCACCTTCAAATTAAAAAAAAAAAAGTGCATACATTTCTCAAAAAAGAGAGAGGAAAAATACAAGACGAATAAGTTTACTGATCAGTACTTTTGAAATCATAGAAAGTAATGTATTCTAACAAAACCAATGACAAATTAAATCCCAATTTCCTATAGGAAACTTTTCATTTGACGTTTATACTACTTGTAAATTGTGAACTGGATTTTATATTCATATGTGTTCTGTTTATATTTCTTCCTGACTAATCATCAAATTTCTCATAACTAAGTTACTTCACAGTACTTGAAAACCCAATTTCTCCCAACGTTGTTTTCTGTCTAGCCAATCATCAATTGACTCATTTGCAATTCCATTTGTTAATGTTCATGTCCCATGAGGTGGTAATAAACCTTCAAGAAATAAAAATAATATGAACAGTAAAATAAATTCTAAAGAAAACGTTTTTAATCATGAGCACCACGCAGAATATCGTCTCAGTTCATTACAACTTTAGTCATTTCTAAAATCTTTTTAAAGATCATAGATAACCTAAATCGTGTAAATAAGATTATATGGCACTTCTTTCGCAATACATTTGGATTAAAAAAAAAAACTACCAATAAAATTATATGTTTATGGATCTTCTACAATCCTTGTACTCTTCCAAAGTACGTGTACAATATTAATAATTTTGAATTCTCTTAATAATTGCATTACAAAGAATATATATTGTGCGTATATTTTGGAATGCCAACTTATAAGTGCTCTCATCCATGAACAAACAAGGACTTTCTCCCAATGTACACCAATGGAACACTGACTGCTGGCGAGCATAAGTTGGAAATGACATGATATGCTTTTATTGACGTCGGTCTAGTTCCAAAGGTTCGACAGTCTCGGAGTTACTGCAAGTAAAGCTCCCACATAGTTGAGCGTGGCGCACCAACTTGTCGACCGCGGCGCAATCATGGCTTGAGGAAAGATAATGTTTGACAGCAACGTAACAAAAGAAAATTATTCATCTATTAGGAAAAACATGGAGATGAAGCAGTTAAGTGCAAAATGTTTTTTGTCACATATTTTGTAAATAAAAAGAAAACATAATCATTTATAGCAAGCACATGCAAGTAGAAATTGTCTCAAATTTTCCCCATGAGCATTCTCCTACTTCCTTGTTTTCCCATGCAACCTATTTCTAATTAGCCCTTCAAAGCATTCGGTCTCTAGTTATTTTAACCATCTTTGAGTTCCAAAATACTATCCTTTGTAATTATTAGAACCATTTTGAAAAGGAGATAAACTTTTCCTAGTATTTTTCTTTGAAGTATTTAGAATCTAACCCCTATCACGAATCAAAGAAAACTTAAATTTACTTTTGCTTTGGTGCGTTTGATTAAAAAAATTGGGTTGTATTTATAAAGATTTTGACCAATAAAACCGAGGACTTTTGAAAGAATATTTCGATATGGCCCACAAGCATTAGCATAAACCTTACTCAATTAATCTATAGAAAATGGCAAGTTCTTAGATTTTGAGGCAAGTTTCATGTGATTTTATACCGTTTATAAAACTTTAATTATATAAATGAAAATCTTGGAATGATGTTACAATCTTTTTTTTAAAATTAAAAAGAATCTATTCACAAACAATGGTAAGATATGCCAATTGAACCAGTGATGAGACTTTGAAAATATACATTTCTTATGGCTAAATATTCTCATTTTGCATTAACATTTCTCATTAAATCCCTTAATTATAACATTTGTGTAATATTGATATTTTAGTATGTTTGTGTAAAAAATGTTTACAAATAAGTTTTTAATGTGTTTTTATGTCTAATATATATTTTTAGTAATTTTTAGAATCATTTTTGTGTATTTAATAATTAATTAGTTTGTAAATAATCAAAACTGTAAAAACATATTGTGTGAGAGATGTGATTCTAACCAACATATATAATAGATTGATATATGACATTTGCTAAATAAAAATGATTCTGAAACCTTTGGCTACATTCTTTTATAACGAGGCATGCTAAGCAAAGCCAAGATGTAAAAAGAAATATTAATAAAAATACCCATTTTAAAGAACTCCTCTGAGCAATTCTAATAAAAGGCCATAATCCTCGAAGAGGGGAGGCCACCCTAACTCCCACCTGGGGGACTTGACTACAACTCCCGAAGAGGGGGAGTCATCGCAAAAACCAGACTGGGGAGCTGGTCAGCACGATACCAACCACAAGTAGGTTTGAAACACTAGTCCGCCGCCATATAGATGTCCCAGCCAAGATTTGCCCTCACACGACAGCGATTTTGGGAATATAACTCCTGACCATAATTAGACTTGTAAAAGTTCAACTAAACTTAAACAAGTCTAATAGGGACTACAGGGTACTAGAGTACTACCCGACATTTTGTCTGACCTCACCCTCGGAGCTTTCAACTCGGAGAAAATGAAATTGGCATTTCATTCCTGAGAAGCTTTTAACTCTAGAAATTCATTACCAAGAAGCTTTTAACTTGGGAAAAATGAAATCAGAATTTCATTTCCGGGTCGTTATAGTCAACTTCATCCAAGAAGCTTTTAACTCAGAGAAAATAAAATTAACATTCCATTCTTTCGAAGCTTTTAACTTGAGAAATTCATTCCCAAGAAGCTTTTAACTTAGGAAAAATAGGGTAAGCTTTTCATTTCCAAGAATGTTTGTCCCCGAGGAACATTCAACTTGGAAAAATGAAATTGGCATCTTGTTTCCAAAAAATGGAATTAACATTTCATGTCCGAGGAATAATAAACTTGGAAAATGAAAATAGAATTTCATTAGGAAATAAAATGTTAAATTGTCTGGGAGGTGCAAGTAATCGGACACCTCTGTAGCCTAGACAGAGAATAATTACAAAAAATTCTTAATCCTGGGCCCCACCCTTGGCGTCCTTGTTCTTGCCGTCTCCATCCTCGGCTTCCAGATCTACCCCTCCTTGTCTACCTTTGGCTCCACTATAATCGACCAGTCCTATGCAGCAGCCTCAGGATGCTTCTCTAGCAAGTGGTCTAGCAAATCAGTCATCTCAAGGTAATAATTGTCTTCATACTCTATAGACACTTTGAACTTCTCGACTACTTGGGTTAGGCGGCCAGGCAGCTCCTCCCTTAAGAAGCGATCGTGCTCCTCTTAGGCAGCCAACAGTTTGACCCAAAGTTAGTCGGCCTTGGCCCTGGCCTTGTTTGCCTCTTCATGGGCAACCCTTGCATCCTCTTCAGCTCAGGTGACGGTAGACTTTGCCTGGTCAAGCTCGATAACTTTCGACTCTAGTGTTTTCTTGGCCTCGTCTCTCAGCAAGTCGGCCTTCTCAACCTTCTTCCTTTCGAAGCCGGCCTCGTGCGTCCCAATGATATCTGCCATCTTTAGGAGGGAGCAGGCCTAAAAAAGAAAGTTGGTTAGGACGGAGAGGAAAAAAGGCAAAGTGACAAAGAGCTCAGGGTTGGGATCAACTTACCCTAACTAAAGCATGGAATGCCACTCAGAAGCAGCCCGAGAAGTTTTCCTCCTTCATCTTCTCGAAGAACTCCTCCCAGGGGACCTCATGCCCAATGGTCTCAACCATCAGTCGTCAGGTGGTGGGACGTCTCCTTAGGGGATCTGTCGGTTGTGGCAACACATTGGGGACTGCTGTGGGTGGATGGTCTTGGCTTGATGATCCGCTAGACCAGCTCGATGGCGGTTGGGTGGGGGCTGCTCGGGGGCAAGAGGCTATTTGGGCCTTGGGGTCCTCTTTCTTTTGGACCCAGCCATGCCTTTCCCTTTCAAACGATGGAGGTTCTCCATCATCCTTTATCGTTCTTCTCTAGCTACCTGCTGGGAAAACATATTTGCAATAAGAAATCACCAAGTCAA
Organism: Artocarpus heterophyllus; assembly: GCA_025403435.1. Taxonomy (NCBI): domain Eukaryota; kingdom Viridiplantae; phylum Streptophyta; class Magnoliopsida; order Rosales; family Moraceae; genus Artocarpus; species Artocarpus heterophyllus. The sequence continues at coordinate 12,785,628 of CM046345.1, forward strand.
GATTACCTCGGTAGAAATTCAAAAAAAACAAAATTGGTGCTTATCGTCAATCTAGAGCTGGTGCGATGAATAAAGGTGTCAAATCACGTCTGTGAGGTCTTCGTCTACCACGGGTGGCCCTAGATCAAAGGAACCACTCGACAAGTTCTCAAAACTAGATGATGATATCTCCCTTGTCGGCCACCCAGATTGGTTGGTGCTCGGCCCTGGGATGTCAACGGCACTAGGCCTTGCTACTGTAACCTGCCTGGTAATGTTTTGGCGGGGATTTATTGCGTTGGACTCCCCAAGCTAGCCATAACAGGAGGGGTTGGTGTATCTGAGGAGGAAAGACTACTACTGAGTAGACTCGGAGACTTCTTGTACAAATCCTCCATTGCCTCGACGACCTTGCTTGAAGCCCATGGTCTCTTCAACCAGACATGGCCCTACTCGAACCTGGTCGGGACTTCTTGACCCTCGAGAACTACTTCATCTACTCAGGCTAGTAATTCCAACTGACGTTGAACCACTCAAACTTTCATAGCTTGTCGGAGTTGGAGTTATCCAAGATGAAGTCCTTCTTGAAGCTGGTGAAGTAATACCACCTGGACTATTGGGGAAGCCTTTTCATCTTATATACTTATTTGAAGGCCTCCTACGGTATCTCGGTTGCCCAATAGTACCTCCAAAGTATGTACATCCAGATCATCAAACGGTAATAGCTCAGGCTAAGCTGGGCAGGGCACATGTTTAAATCTTTTAGTGCCCGGCAAAGAAAGGATGAAAAGGTATACGGAGCTCAGCCTTGAAGAACTAGACGTACAGGGTAATGTGGCCTTTGGGTGAGTTCAACAGAGAGTCTCTATGCCCGAGCAAAACAAGCTCGATGTCGTCTAGAATACTATATTCTCGACGTAGTGTATCAAGCCAAAACTACGTTAGCGAGCTTGCTGCTGAGGTTTGGTTGGGCCAAGAACTCTTGTATCCGATGACACCCCAAACCCTAGTGGCAATGTGCCTTTCCCCAGCATCTTCTTCTTTGACAGCGACTTCCTTGGGTTCCTTGTCCTCGATTGGTCGACCTTTGATGAAGCCGTCCACGGTTACCTAGCCCATAACTGGGGCAGAAGCACCAACAGCTCGACTCGAGGTACTCGACAAGTCAGAGGCTGCCACTAAGCTGGCTTCCTCCCGGGCTCTAACTCGGGACGTGCCAGCAGCTGCCGCCCCTGATGTATGAGTCTTCTCCCTGCATGGCCTAACCAGTTGCCTCCCGTTAATCATATCGAATAATTCCTACTCTGGTGCCATCTTGGCACTGAGCCTTAAGATCATGGCCGGCCAGGCTGCCTTATCATCTTTCGAAGATACTTCCTCAATGTTGACTTCAACTATCAATGTTGTTGCCTGACCATGAGATGTTTACACTCTACGAGCCACTAAGATCATTCATTTTTAAGTACACCTCTTGAGAAAATTACCTACTAGGGTTTGTAAAAGCTTGGAAAAAGTCTAAAGTCCTCAGGTTACGAACTATAGCTTGACAGCTAAAACTCAAAAGTCACAAAGTCTCGCTATGTTTATGCGCTAAAATAACAGAGAGCTAACTCCTATTTATAGCCATGAATCAAGCGCAAAACTCAGGCACAGTAAACAATGAGGTGTAATGATTACACCCGTCAGGAAGATGTCTAATCAAGTGTTGACAAGTGTCCCTTCAAGCTTTATCGTGTGACCTCTTTTCTTCCATCACCCGAGGACGCTGCATGAGGGCCAACCTAAAGTTGACCTTACCTACTCGACGCAGTCCACCTGGTGGAGCACCGACTAGGTGCACTAGGGGGCTACTGTTGGCGGTGAGCTTAGCGTTGCTTGCCAGTGAACCGATTCCTAGTGGTCGACAGATGTGCTGGACAACATTCACTAGGAGCACAATCTCAAACCCCTATAAGCTTGGCTTGTCTATCCGAGGTGCTCTTGAAGGTCCTCTAGGCCGCAATGCAAATGATTGCCTCCTCGGGTTAGACACATGCTCGGGTCGGATTGTCAGAGCCTACAAACAGGCATCCACTCACACGAGGAGCCAACAAATGGCCACAGCCTCCCCATTGGATGGAAGCTAATCCATTGACGGAGATCATGACACATGTCACCTGCCTTCTTACAAGCCTTGATGTGACACATGGGTCGTGGTCAAAACCCACCTAACACCTGGTTTAAGTAGCAAGCTATAAATAGAGTGCATTTACTATAGCTCGAGACAAGCATGCTCCTTTGCAACTAACCAGCTCCCATTCTCTACTGAGCAACGCTTGCCTTGAGCATCAGAGAGCCCTTGTCTGGTACCTTATTGGTGCCCCCTTTAGCTCCAAAGCATCCCTCCTCTTGTCGTAGGTACGTCCAAGCAGGCTGAGATAAGCAGGGAAGAGCCATCCGACCACCATGCATAGCTGCACATGGTGTTGAACCACCGCCACTCGTTGGTAAACATCAACAACCACCGAGGGGGCACAAGCTACAGATGAGGAAGCCCCACCTGCGGGAGGAGCCTAAGGACCAACTAGATTTTTTTGAATCCCTTGTACTAGACTTCCTCTATGAAATACAAGATGCTTTTGGTCCATTTTTCCTTTGATATTTTAATCAAGTTGATTTAGGAGGCTGACCTTTGTTGTGATAATGCAAAAATTTTCTAAGTGTTTGCCTAAGGGAATTTCCCTGTATATATATCTTCGTGGAGAGTAAACTTGGCGATCAGTTTTTCGTAACAACCTTAGCCTCAAACAAGGGCATTGTTTGATCATAAAAATCCAACCTTCAAATAGAGATCCAACTTGAAAATAGAACAAAATGCACTATGTCTCCACCAGGGGGCAGACCTTTAAGGCTTTGCCTCTTTTTCAAATAAAATCCAAATGCTCAGGGGTTCTACCTTGGGGCAAACTTTCAAATCTTTCATTTTTTTTTAATTCTCTAAATACTAGGGCTGTACAAAAACCACCCCGCACCCGCCAACTGCCCACGCCCGCACCCGCCCATATCGAAAAAAGCGGGTTTACGTTAGCAACCTACTGATGGGCGGGTTCAACCCACCCACCAATATATTCTATGGGCGGGTTTCGTTTTAAGGTTTTGAGGGCGGGTTCAACCCGCACCCTCCCGCCTATATTTTTTTTAAAAAAAAACTTATCATTTAGTTGATTTTGTTCTTATTTTAGAGATAAGTGAACAATCCAACACTCCAAGCACTGGCTCGGCTGCCTCTTGACATATTGAAAACTGGAAATTCTCCTTTTATTTTGTGAAGTAATCAAAATTCAAATCAAATAAGTTAGTAGAGAAAGCCCTAAAAGAAAAAGAACACTTGACTTTGTTCATCATTTTATTTGTAGCATTTTATTATTTTCGAACCCAGTGAATAGGCTTTAATCTTTATGGACTCTTAACTTTGTTCATCACTTCATCTGTAGTTCATGTTTCTTGTTGCAGTGAATGATTATGTTTCTTAATTTGTACTTTTGAATATGGTCACTGTCTTTAAGCATCAAACTTGTTGGGAATGCTTTATGTATTATCATCTTATATTTTCTACAAATTTTCTTTACTTTCTAAAAAAAAGGTCCAAAAAATTACATTGGGCAATAGCATAGGTCTAAACCGCCTCAACCCGCCCGCACCCGCCCGTAACCACCCAAAACCAAACCGAAACCACCCGCCATGTGGTGGACGGTTTGTGGGTTGGTTAATCGCCAACCCGCCATCCAAAAAAACCACACCACACCTGCCCAAAAACTATCAAACCGCCCGCCGTTCACCCCTACGAAATACCCAATGGTTCCACCCAAGGGTAGACCTTTAAGAGTTTTGCTTATTTTGCCCTTTGGGCTAGCTCGGCGAATCTTATAAGGTGTAGAGCTTTTGGCTCACTTTGGCGATCCCTCTTAGTTAGAGATTAAACTTAGGCCTCTTTTTCCCAAGTTCACTCTTTTGGTGCAGAGACAAGGCTTTGCCTTTTTTCTCTTTGGCAGGCTTTTAAGTGGGTGAAGGTTTGGGAGTAGGGCTTTTATGGGCCATCCTTATTTTACCCACGTAGAGTTTTAAGGCTTTGCCTTGTGAAGCTCTTGGAATTGTTTTAGGGGTATGAGGATTTTAGGCCTTTCTTTTCCTATGAGATCGTAGAGGCGAGCTTTTTGGACTTCTATTTTTCGTCATCCCTTTTGGGCATAGAGTCCAAGGCTTTGCCTTGTGAAACTTTTTTGGACGCCATCTTGGGTGAGGACAAAGTTTTCTTGGCTCCCCTGCCTCCATGTCAAATGAAGTGTAGCTATTGTTTGCGTTCAAATGTAGCAAGTATTTCATAAAAGAGCTCTTATGGAGTCCCATTTTATTAACAAAATTTTACAGTACAAATAGTAGGGCTGTAAATGCTCAGCCTTCTAATGATGTTCGACCTATCGGCCTTTCATTGATTCTAATACGTAGGTACGTAGCCTTGTTATGTTCTGAACCTTGTAAGGACCCTCCCAATTAAGGCCTAAGTTTTCAACATTTCTAGGCTTTATGCTGGAGGTTACCCTTCTTAGTACCAGATCCCCAGTGTGAGTACTATCTTTCATTGACTCTTCTGTTGTAATATCATGTTGCACTTTGCTGGTATGCGGCAAGGCATATTTGAGAGTCGATCTGTAATGCCCCTATATGGGGGTTAACATTTTTTAATGAATTAATATAAAAATAAAAAATAAGAGTAAACCTCAAAAATAAAGTTGCCCGGGGCTTAAATAAAAACTCTCAAATCAAACATAAAAAAATATAAACGATAATTAAACCACAGTTTATTGTAGCACCTTAAATTTAATAATATAAACTGTCATCATCATTATTTCAACCCTCAACACATTTTAATACAGTCACAAAAAGTAACAATTGATGCTTACATTATCATGAAGAACATTCCTAGCAATTGAAGCAGTCCCAACGTAATATAACTACATCGCTTCCTCGACTATTTTTCTTGTAGCCACCTCACACTTAGTGAGTCCTGAAAAGATGAAAATATAAGGGAATAAGATTTATTATAATCATATTTCGTGGATACCATAGTTAATCATTACTGAGTTTCATACATATACATATATACAAATGTTACAGTTCATCATTATTCTTAGGTACCCATGTTCAATAGAGTATCACTCAACTCATCAAAACCCAAATGGGCGCATTTGATCACCCTCTAAATATTCCAAGGGTGTTTCAGTGAGGGGACATCAAGCCCCAAGTCCTCACCAAGTCGATTCCTGTACAGTGTGTTCTGGGACTTTCAACCCAAGGAAGCGTCATCACCTTCCTCTATTTTACCTTTTAGGGTATTCGTGCCCAAGGACGTAACCGCCGCCCTCTTCACGTCTCACCATTTCTCTATATTCAATCATTATTTATAGAGTCAGTTTTCCTAACTATGCTTCTCAATTTATAACATGTGTCAATTCATTATGTTCCTTGCCGTATAATATAAGACAAGTCTATGTCATAGTTTCATATGTGATACTCATATAATAGCAATTCAACAAAGATATATATATCTTGCGGTAAAACAATCAATTTTAATGCCATAAAAACCTCACAAAAGATGAGTAATAGAATCCCTACCTTTCAAGCTTATCACCAATCTTTTAATCCCGAAATCAATTAATGTTAGCTCCATACCCCCTTGATCCTAAGGTGTGCATAAAGACAATTTAAAACTAAAGCACAACATACAACACATTCATAAATAAATCATGTGTAAATCCATCTTACTAGTGTGCCATTAAAGCTTTTATGTAAATCTCTTTTAAATACTACAGTAAACAATCTTTGTCTTAACACGATATAAAATGTATACAAGTAATCTATATGTTTTAGTCCCTAATAAGATTCATCAATCACTTAGGATAATATTGGAAAGGTTGCAACACATTAAGGAATTAGGTGGTGAGCAAAGATGGGTTCTTGGTTCAGGTTAGCAGCGGTATACCATAGCAAATTGGCAGTATACTTTTACAAAAAGGATAGGTTCACTATCTACAATCATCACATGAGTTAACAGGTGGTTTACTTAACGTAAATGTGCGGTATATTGCCACTGACAGGTTTACTAGTTTCCATTCTAAAAATTAAAAAATTCATAGAAAATAAAATACAACTCCGATTTAAGCTTATGATAGCTCGTTAAAAAGCTTAGAATATTTACTTTTTAAATATACAAACTAATTTGCAAAATTTATTTTTATTTAATCCTAGAATTCCAAGAAAGAGCCACTGCCCATAGAGGTATTACAAAATTTAATAATATAAATTTTCTGTCTACGACATATACACTTAGACTTTATACATATGTTCTAAAATAGTAACAAAACATATACTCAGGTTTAAGAATGCAAATTTGAATAATCCTTGAGTATAAATGAAAGACTAAATTTGTTCATAAGATTTTAACCTCAGATTATGGCTAATTGGAAGCTTGAAATGGCTTCAAAACAGGTTCCTTGACCTCAATGTAGCTGAAATTCTTGCTCAAATGGAGGTGATGGTGGCTGATTTTTATGGCTTCCTTGAAGAAGTTCTCTAAGTATTTTGTTTTAGCAAGGAAATAAGAAGAAGAGTGTAGGAACTGTGGAAGAAAAAAGAAGAAAAGATGAAGTCTTTGAAGAGAAGTGATAAAAGCAATTATGGAGGAGACATGTTGAAGCATGTCACGGAGGAAAGAAAGAAAAGGAGGTGGGTCAAGAGTAGTTGGGAAATATATCCTCATGTCTCCTCTGGAGACTTTAACCCACATAATGCCAAAATGACATTTTCAAAATTTATTAAAAGTTCCAAGGCTTTTTAGTAAACATACTAAATAAGTATAGGAGAATTTTAGAAAATTTAAAAATAGATAAAAATAAATATTGTGAAATGGATTTTAAATGAAACAAATTTTTGGTTGGCACACTAAAAATTAATTTAATTACCTTAATACCCGTTAAGAGAATAACAGGTGTCACACGATTCTTTGCTCCTCTAATAGGTTAAGCTTGGCATCCAAGAGTTGAGGATTTTCTACTTCGTTGCACCCAATTACTCGATTGGTCGAGGCCATTATCTCTACGGGTAGGACTGCCTCAACGCCATAGGTGAAGGAAAAGGGGGTTTCTCCTGTAGTTGTTCTACTTATGGTTTTGTAAGCCCATAACACTTTGGGTACCTCTTAGCCCACTACCCTTTGAGATTATCCAACCATTTTTTTAGCGTGTGCTTGATGATCTTGTTAACAGCTTTACCTGTCCATTCGCTTGAGGGTAGACGGCCATCAAGAAATTTTTGTGGATGTTGAGGTCTTCTTAAAACTTTCGTATTTTGACATTGTTAAATTGCATGCCATTTTTTGAGATGATTGAATGGGGTATGCCAAAGCGGTGGGTGAAATGAGACCAAATGAAGCTTGTACAATTCATCTTTGAAATTGTGGCAAATGCCTTGGCCTATGCCTGTTTCGTGTAATAATCAACAACGATTATGGCAAACCTAAGGCTTCTGGGGCCATGAAAAAGGGTTCAATTATGTCAATTCCTCATTTTTCAAATGGCAAAGGCCTTAAGATCGATGTCATGTTTTTTGGATGAGACCTCGGTACATAGGCATAACACTGGCACTTATCACACTTGTGAGCGTAGTCGTAGGCGTCCTTTTTTAAGGTTGGCTAGTAGTATCCCTGCCTTAGTGTTTTGTGAGCCAGTGATTACCCCCAATATGGTTTCAAGAGATCAATTAGTGCTCTCTGCTTGAAAGATACGTGTCTAGAGGGTCATCTAATTGTTTCTTAGGTCCACCATCCATGTGGAAGCTCTACGGCCACCCTTAGTCTTGTTGGTTTCCTTGTCGGCCACCATCTCGGCCACCAACTGGCCACCTCGGGTCTTCTGAGTCATCATCTGAGGGGCTACCAGTGTCTCCTTCTAGATGGTTAGGACTTCTAGGATTTCAATAAGAATGACCCTCAGCAACTTGGAGTCCTTTAACGTTACCAGGTGGGCTAAAGCATTTACATTGTTGTTTTTGGTGCATTGTATTTGCTTGATTTCCCAGGACTATAACTTGGATAACTCATCCCTAACCTTCTACAAGCACTGAAGCATAATCTCATCCTTTACACCTTATGCTCGTTTGTGATTTGATTCACAACGAGTTGTAAGTCACTATATATCTTCAAAAGGTCTGCTCCCAAGTGGCAGGCAAGCCTTAGCCCTAAAAGCAGAGCCTCATGCTTAGTTTCATTATTGGAGGCTTTAAACTTGAATCTTACTACCATTGTGATTTTGTGATTTTCGGGGCTTACCAGCATTACCCCTACATGTACCCCATGCTTGTTTAAGAAGCCATTGACATATAACTCCTACCCTCTTCAGGTTGTCTCTTGTTCAGGTTTACTCAGTTGTGCAGTGAATTCTTCCATAAAGTTAGCTAGGCTTGCCCTTTGATTGTTGTTCTTGGCTTATACTCTACTTTGTATTAACTTAACTTGACCAACTATTTTAGTTGTCTTCTAAAGGTTTTTGGCTTTTGTAGGGCTTGGCTTAAGGGGTAGTTGGTCAACACCACCACCTTATGCTCGAAGAAATACCTTTTTAATTTCCTTATTGACATGATCAAAGCTAGGGTGAGCTTTTCCATCTTTAGGTTGTCTCTGCATCGAGCAATCATTTGCTAGCATAACAGACTAGAAATTAGGTTTTGCCTTCTTACCTGATCAGCACAGAGCTTATATCATGAGGTGATATAGCCAGGTAAATTTGTATGGTCTCCCAAGTAAAGCTTTAGATAGCAGTAGTGGTTTCCCAAGGTAACTCTTCAAATTTTTGAAGGCGTCATCATACTTGGCCATCCATTCGAATGGTTTTCTTGCTTTTAAGATTTCGAAGAATGGAAAGCACTTGTCCATCACCCTAGAGACACAGCAGCTCATTAGTATACCTGCAACAAGAGGAGGGATGCTTTGGAGGTAAGAAAAAGCGGTCAATCAACAGATAAAGGCTCTCCTATGCTCAAGGCAGGGGTTGCTTGGCAGAGTATGAGAGCTTGTTAGGTGGGAAGGAGCATGTATACTAGAATGCAATAAATGAGTCTCATTTATAGGCTACCACTTGGACCGGGTGTTAGGTAGGTTTTGCCCACAACTTGGGTGTCACATCAAGTCATGTTAGGTGGTAGGTGACAAGTATCATGTCCCTCTATCAATGGATTGGCCTCCATCAGATGGTGAGTTGTTTGCCATGTGTTGGCCTACGATGGCAAGTAGTAGTCTACTTTTGGATAAGGATAGTCTGACCCGAGCTGGTACTCAGTCTGAGGCAGCAACCTCCTGAGGTGCGGCCCTGGAGGCCCTGAGAAGCACCTTGAACACGATGTCCATGGCCATCGGGGTTAGTAGTATGCTCCTTGGTAACTCTGTCGAGCCGTTTGGCCGACCACCAAGAGTATGGCTTCTCGGCGGTGGCGCTGAGCTCACTCTTGACATAACCGTTGTCATTACAATTATAAGTAATATAATTTTAAGATAGAAAAGATAATAACAATTCTGAATTATTATATTTAAATGGAATAAATTTTTTACGTTAATTTCAACAGAACTTCGTTTTATGACAACATAACAAGTCATTTTGTAGTAATAGACATTCCATAAAATTAAGCATTATTTTGTTATTATTAATATTAATTATGCAACACAATTAAATTATGTAAACAAAGTATGATTAAATTTATGAAAAACTAGCTAGGAAGCATAACAACACTAACAATAATTATTAAAAACTTGAAAAATATAATTTATTTCATAAAAATATAAACATTAAAACACAGATATAGAGTTAAAAACTATGTCAGAGTACTATTTATATAAGATCATCTATATGCTTTACCAGACCTTTATTCTAATTTAGGCATTATTTTAATATTAAAACTTGGGATCAGAGAAGTACCCTAATAATATCTCTTCCCAAAAATGTGATACTGCTAAGTTAGAGACTCAGCAATTAAGAGAGAATGGGAAAAGCCCTCTATTTATATTAGTAAAAAAAACTGCTATTCTTGATATTTTACAAATATATTTAATATAATTTACTTATTTATTTTTGTTCATTTTTTATATTTTATTTTTAATTTTGTTGCATCCAAGGATGCAATTTAAAACTAAGAGTGTGATTTTTTTTTCTAGTGCTAATCCGATCTCAAGAAAATGCAAGATTTGATTTGGAATCTAATTTGGCGTGGAATATAAGAGCTGGTGTGAGGTGCGATCCAGAACATCCATGGCACTTGCCTAAACTGAATATGTGGCTGAGATTAAGTCTTCAAGAAGAGAAGTAAGCGCGTGCCTTCAGACCGTTGGATCGATCAAAGTACCTTAACCGGATGGCAGCTGACGTGCGCATGCAAGAGCTACAACACTAGATCCGAGAATGAATTTGAGATAGTGGGAGATAGCTAGCATAAGGTGGACAGCTTAGATTGATTCGGCAACTTGATCCGATGGACCTCGTTATACCATGTGGCATTATTTTTAATTTTTGATTTCTTTTTTATTTCTTGCACATTTCAGGACCCTTTTTACACGTTTTCACACCGTTTTGCTTTGTTTTTCTTTTATATTTTAAATCTAAAATTTACAAACACACTAAAATTAATTATTTTAAAAACAAAATATTTACAATAATTTTAAAAATATTTATTTTACAATAAAACTCACAAACATACTAACAATAAATAAAAATTCTAAAATTAACAAACCTTATCAAATATATTATCTAAGACTCGAAAATATTTTAAAAAATTACTATAAATATTATAAAACACATTTACAAACTTAAAATTTATTTACAAATACTTTAAGACTAAAAATAAAATTACTAACATTATTTTTATGGCTTTAATTATTTACAAACTAAACACATATTGAACACATCAAAACAATTCTAAATATTACCAAAAATATTAATAAACATAAAAACAGACTAAAAGCACATAATTAGACACATTAGACATTAATACACAAAAATACCAATTAATACAAAAATGCTATTAAGTAGAGGATTTAATGAGAAATAAAAACATAAATAAATGATTTTATCCTTGTAAAATGTACACTCATCACCATTCGACTGGTATACTCTCCTTATACTTTTATTTCTTTGTTGGTTCGTAGAAAATACATGGAATGAATATTCCCATTAGATGATTTATTATTTATAAACTTCGTTTTTAATTGTAATTTTTATTTTTATTTTGACTAAAGCTATGCAATTGTACTTTTACTTATTATAAGACCATAAATTTAATTTTGCATATTTTTATTTAAATTTTGTAATTGTATTTTATCTTTTTAATTTAATATTAAAAACTCCGGAGCAACTTTGATTTATTTTTTGAATTTTTGTGGAAACTACACTTTTACATATTGTTTAGAATTGCTAAATTTCTGAAATATCTTTCGAAGTAAGTCATTGACTCCCGTTTTGGGTGGTGACACGACTAGTTTAAGTTAACGAATTTCATCAAGGGAACTTTCAAAAATGTTCTTCTAGTTACTGGTCAAGACTTACCGCAGACGACGGCGTTAGTGTAACTACCAAGAAATTGTTAGCATTTGCTCGACGATATATGTATGGTTGTTGGAATTCAATACACGTTGGGGGGCCCTTTCTCGTTTTGAATTGTAGAGGGGCGTGAGAACCTATTGAAGCTGATAGTCAACAGTCAATTGCTTCTATTTTTTTGACTCAATTACTTAGATTTTGATATTGTCCACAAATTTAAGGACATTTTTTTATTGTCTGATTGCGACGTGAAGATTGCAATTAACCTATTGTCAAGAGCCCCTACTTGCTAGTACTATTATGGGGACCGAACAAAATTAACAAGTTGTGAATACATTTTAAAACCAAAATCAAAGAAAAATTCAAATCTAAACTTGAAATTTCATTTTTTTGGTCATTGTTTTAATTTTGCATTTTATATTTAATATATTTTTTTATTAATAGTACGTAAATGACATTTTTTGTTCCAAAAAAAGGTCTTAATTAAGATAGCTGAATGATTTTTTTTAAAAAAATAATATTGGATACCCCAATGGGATTACATAGAAGTTTGAATATTCCGATAAAGTCAAAAATTACGAATTATAATATTCCAGTGAAAAAAATATACAAATACTTAAAAAGGCAATACAAGCACCAATTTACACCTGCATGTACACTACTACAAGTAAGGCACTTGGAAACAATCTGTTCCAATTGTAAACTTGAATGAAATGCTTGAGAGGAAGTAGCGTGTGCTGATCGAGTCTCACAAACAAAAATTACTCAAAGAAGGAGGGTGTACTAATTGGAATGTCCTTGATGGAAGTGCTGCACATTTCTCTAAAGTACTCTACAAAATTGTAATAAAATTATTGAGAGTTCTAGACAAGTAAAATCAGCCATAAAATGCAAAAGCAAAAAGAAGGCTCTAAATCATGCAACGAATGAAGCTACCAATAAAACAATTGTAGTGTAAGCTGTATTACAGCTATATATATATATTGTCTTGTCTCTCGCTACAAGACTACCTACCTCACTACTCACTACTCACTACACTAAACTTCCAATATCAAAGATTACCAATTTTACACACTTTTCATTATCTCAAGCATATCCATTAACACTACGCATTCACATAAAAGCCCACGTGCACATCAAGCAACCATCTTTCATTTTTAAAACAAAATTCCAACAGTCGTAAAAGGCCTAGACTCAATTCGTCTAAAAAAAAGGTTCATTTTTCTTGTTATCTAGTTTGTGTCATAAAATTTTCAAAAAAAAAAAAAAATCCCACTATAAAACTTCTCAATATTCTTCTTTCTTCCTCCTCACTCTCATTTCTCAACGTGATATTGTTTATATTACAACTAATATGCTTTTTTCATATGTTCAACTGTTTTTCTCTAAACGCTAAAATTTAAAATGAGGGAGGAAGAAATTTGCTTTGGCCTCACTTGACTTTATGCCAACAGAGACATGAATATTGAAAAGCTTCACAGACAATTTTGTCGAATTTCTAGATCTTTTTTCAGAAAATATTTACTACTACAAATAGGAGATTAGATGACACTTATTTTACGACGTTTTATAGAAACTACCGTCTTATGTTTTAAAATACACGGGATGAAAATTTCCACATTTTGAACATTTCTACGTGCACTTTAGATGGCGGTTTTTAGAAAACCATCTAATTTGCTTAATTAGACGATGGTTTAAACAAAACCGTTGTCTAATGTCAAGGATTTTTTTTTTTAAAAAAAAAAGTGGACTTTTTCCCACTCAATCTTTTATTGAAAAATTTCAAAGTTTTTTATCATCTTCTTAAATTTTGAGCATTCACTTGCATTCCACTCTATCAAATTTACAAACGTTAAAGTTTTTCTCTTAAATCTCCCATTTTTCTCTAAGTCATCTCTCTCTCCCTCTTCCTACTATTTATTCCTTACTTTCTAACTCTCTCTAAATTTCTTCTATCGTCCCACTCAATCTTTCATGTATTCTACTCCTCACTCCCTCAATCCTCATCTCTGACACTGTAACTCATCGCCAAACCATTATTGTTGCCGCTGTCGCTGCCGCCTTTGCCTTTGTCTTGAGCACTAAAATTAGGATACATTTGTAATCTTTTGAAATTTCTGTTTTGAGCTCCAAAATTTTTGTTTGGTTAACTATTTTTTGCTCCTGTTATTGTTGTCGGTGTTATTGTTATTGTTGTTATATTTTGTGGGTAAACTTTGGCTATGATTCTTGAAATATTTGGGTTACATAAATATTTATTATGTACACCATTAAAATCGTTATGTATTTTTTCAATGTTGGATACGAATTAAGTTTATCAAAGAAGCAGACATAAATTTGTAAATAATAGTTGAAATTATTCTTTGAGAAGAAATTGCTTCAGCGAAAATATTTTTTGAAATTTTTTTCAAGGCTTTTAACGACTTTTTTTATACTAAAATTGTCATCTAAAGTGGCACATTAAACAATAGTTTTTAAAAACTGTCATCTATCTAATATCCACTTTAAACGACGATTTTATTAAAATAGTCGCCAAATCGTTATTTCTCATTTTTCACCTTCCCTCTCTACCAGAGGAACTCCTGTATTCCTTTCTCCGAAACACCTTTAATTACTTTCAAATTGCAGTGAACAAGTTACGTAATAAATTTGATACCTCAACAAAGCAAGGTTAAGCTCAACTATAGCACAAAAGCACTGCTAAACACAGCTGCCTAGCTATTCATAAGCTATGAACACTACTCTCAAACCTAAAGTAAAATTTAAGAAAAAACATTGAAATTTCAGAAATACGTAAATAACTAGCTTCATATATATATATATATATATATATATATATAGCTGTATTTTAAAAGTTCAAATGGGCTTCAATTACAACATTATCATCTTGCACGCACAACCATATGTAATCAATGATATTTTGTGTACGAGCTTCAGAACATTGTCCATACATGTAAGAAAGTGGCAAGAAGAAATTAAAAAAATGAAAAAGTCGTTACGTGTCTATAAATTTATTTGGTGACCGAAGATGATTATTTTCGTACATGTCATAGTAGTACTAGTGATTAATTTATTCCCGACTAAGAAGTAGTGCTAGAGACTTCAACACCATAACCCTGAATTACCTTAATTGATCATTCGTAGCAGAGGGGCATTCTGTAAACATATTTTTTTTCATGGATGACCTCCAGTACCCGGTGTGGGTGTAGGAGGTGAAAATTTCCACTGACAATCAGTTTCGACGCCACCACAGCCGCCGCCAAGGTAAGATTTGCTGATTGACGGCATCCTGATACAATGAAACAAGAGTTTGTATGTTAAGAAGATGCAGTGATCTTACAACATCAGTAGGGCTGTTCATCCATTCTGAAAACATGATGTAGAATGAATAACCAGCTGCTCGTATAGTCGTCCTCTCTCTCTCTCTCTCTAAAATAGATTGCATCCAACCTAACCTGTACTTGATTCATTAACAAGCCCAACTCATACATTTTAGGAGTTTTTTTTCTTCTAATCAGAGCAACAAAAAGCAAGAATAAGCTTAGGCTTGCAGCCATAAATAGATTAGTACTGCTTTATCTAAAATCATAATATTTAATTCTTTTTAGTTGTGATGGTTATTTTGTTGTCAAAGAAAACACAAATTCAATAAATTCAAATTAAAATAATAAAACTGCACTACATAGAAAATTTATGAGTGTATAGCAAGCAATTTGTTTTAAGATATTTTAAAAATTATAATATCACACAGTAATTGTTATAATATTATTCGTGTTTTACACCACAAAATTATGCACCAAGTAATTATTGTGATAATTTTAATTTGCATTTCATGCAACATGTTTTAAGAATTTTATTGTATTTTAGTATAATTAGTAAAAAAAATTTATGAGTCCAACTGAAATTACACCAAAAATCTCGATAAAGTGAATGCGCCAACAACGATATAACAATATTACCGCAATTATTTCCTACATATAATGAATATTTTGTCAACAAATAGAGAGGACGAAATCAAGACATTAATCCCAACCTAGAGTGGCATCCCTTAGCGATTCCATCCTGCACCAAACCTCTACTAAAATTTAATACAAGGAAAAAAAAAAAAAGAACCAATCATAATATCTGGAGTAGCACATGGATTTTATAAAATTAAAGGACCAAACTGAAATTTTCTGTGGAAAATTTTTAAAAATTATATTCTCAAGCCTCAAATTTTTAAAATTTACAACTTTAAAAGTTTTGCAAAAAATCCTCGATGCTTATAATATACACCAAACATAAGATTGAATTGGCTTAAATTTAATCCTATCCTTTCCTAAACCTTTCAATTCAAACCGTTAGGGTTATGTTATCATGTGTACATGCCATGTAGGCCCTAAATAAAGACACAATCGGTTTGCTTTCATATATACCGATTTATATCACGCATGCGCGCACACATATAATAATAATATCAAAAGCGCACACAATTTTATATAAATTACTAATGCAATTTATCAGTTGGCTATCATTTGGTTCATCACCAAACTTTGAGTTAAAATTCAAAACTTTACAAATTTTTGTGCAAGAGAATATTGCAACAAAATCTGTTAAAACCAAAACCTGTTTACTCCAACGAGTGAACAGAAACGACCAATAGTATGCAAATTGGATCAAATTTTGGTGTGATTAATCAACTAAAAGATTTTAATGCACTCATGGCTAAACCCTCTAATTATCTAGACTGGGCAGCAAAATATATATATATATATATAGATATATATGTATCTTAATCCTTCTAGTATATATTTAAATCACTACATACCCGGCGCCAGGGCGACCAGCAACCTGTGGATTGAAGAGAAGAACATGGACAAGGATGCAACATAACCATAAAAGAAATCCTAATGACTTCATCTCGCTCCCAAGCCAGTTAGCTGTCTCAAACTTGTGGACGATATACGTGTTATGAGTTGTATTTATAGATGATGATTAAAAGTCTAGTTAAAAGCCAATACTTTTGATGGAAAATATCAAAATAACAGTTCTTTGATTTCAACCACAAAAATGTAGGTCAAATGAAACCTGGAAAATAATAGTTGCATGTTGAATTGTTCGCCTTTTGATTGACTTGTGCAGGTCTTGGTCATTGGCATATGGGTTAATTTTTATCAATTGTTCCTGTTTAATTTCGCTAAGAAGATGATGTGAGATAGCCAAACTACAAATAATTCGAAAACTAATGTGGGCCCACTAATTAACAGCTGGAAGTCTATGCAGATAAATTTTCTAGTCGTAATTGGCATTTAATACGGTCAAGTTGATTTCGCTTTCAAATATTTAAACAGCTTGGCAATTTTTTTGCAGATTCTGCAAGTTATTGAAGGTGATCTTTCAACAGTCAATTTAAGATCAGAACTTAAGACTTTGATACATCCTTATGTATCCAAATCCTCTCTCCAATTGTGGTTATAAATATAGGCTAACGGTAAAACTACACACACCTGATTTCACTATAAAATAATGAATTCGAATTCTTTCATCTTCAAGTTAAAAAAAAAAAAAAAAAATCCTCTATCTAACTTGTGTCTAACCAAGCGCGGGATTGAAGAGAAGAATAAGGATTGTGATGTAGCATAACAAACCACAAACCCTAACGATTTCATCTTGCTCGCGCTCGAGCTATATCTCAACTTGTGTACAACGAGTTAACTTATCAATATTGAAATACACACACACACATATAGTAGAAGAAAAAAATGACCATAAAAGAATTTCCGGGTACCATCCATTTATAACGTAGTCAAGTCCAGTTATCTCGAAGGCTTGTATGGTTCGTTAAACACTCTGCCATGTGTACGGTGTCTTTCCAACTTGACTTCAAAGGAGGGAAAAGTCAAGGAGGAGAACTTTAAACACTATTGCATGCAAGAGCTCTACACTATAGTAAACTTTTTATTTTTTTACTGTAACAAATGAGAGTTTTATACTATAGCAGTTGAAACTTTTTTAACTAGATTGCCAAACTTTTTAATGAGTCAACCTAGTTAGAACGTATTCTAAAAGGCCTAGACTAAGTTTATCAGAAAAAAAAGTTGGTTTTAGTATCTATTTTATGCACACAATTTCAAATAGTTAGTTTTATGGCTACATGAAAAAGTAAATTGATCAAGAAAAAATTACTACATTATTAAACTTCTCAATATTCTCTTCTGTTGTCTCTGATTTATTTCCATAATATTATTTATTTTTTATATAATAAGTAGGAGTTCTTTTGTGGTCCTATTCAAAAGAAAATAGTCAAGTTATTTTATCTTTTTGTGGTCCTTTTTTCTTCTTTTTCTAATTTTTCTTTTTTGCTTTTTTTACCACTACAATTTTTTTTATTCTTTTTGCTAAAAGGTACTAAAACTTTATTTCTTCAATCATAATCTTAATAAAGACTTCTATTCTCCTGTAATTCCTCTACTGCAATATTTTTTTCCTCAAATATGTCTATTTAAATATCTTTTTTAGTTCTCATCTACACTTCAATTAGTTTCTCTACTTCATTTGAGCTAATTGAAATTCCTTTTAACCTTATATCCTTCTCTTGCAGGCGCCGCTGTCGTCCTCCCCCTTTCTCTTCGAGTGCTGATATCATCCTCTCTCTCTCTCTCTCTCTCACTCGTTGTCCTCTCTCTTTCTTTAAGTGCTGCCATCGTCCTCCTGCTCTCTCTCATCATCCTCTGCTTCTCCACTCCGTAGCTGTCACTGTCATTTCATCATCACTTGTCACCTCCGTAGTCGTCACCATCAATTGGTAATTATTAATTTGTGCTTTGTTTTCTATTTGTTATTATTTACTTAATAGATTTTGTATTAAGATTGTTTATTTAATAATTAGGTTTTTATATTTAGGATTTGTGAATAGAATTGTTGTAATTAGAATTTGGTAAATTGTTTCTATGTTAATTTTAGTTATTAGTTTTAATTATTGTGTTAGTTTTATTTTTAATATTTCTAGATTTTATATGTTGGTATAAGTTTTCTATGTTATTTTTAGTATTATTAAGTTTTTGTTTTATATATGCGTGTGTGTGTTGGTTTTAGTTATATGTTTCTTTTAGTTTCAATTATATGTAAGTTTCATCATATTATTATTAATTTAATGTTTTTAATAAATGTTATTGCTTAAGAACATATCAACATGTCAAACAACAAATTCGCTAATATAGTGGTGAAAAGGACTAGACAAAAAGATGGTTATGAGCTCCAGGAAAGGGAACCATTTAATCTAGATACGGATGGAAAAGAAAAGCGACTTTGATGAAATATATGTTAAGATTGAGATCAAAAGGTATAAAAATATAAGTTCAATTCGATGAAAAAGATCAAGTTTTTGGAAAAGAAGGAGATGAACTCCAAATTTATATTAGAGTTTTAGTTCAAGAGTATGTCCCCAAAACAACAAAAGATTAGAGAGACAAGAGAAATAAGGACAATGAAAAACGTGTTTGGCAAGTTATAATTGCATCATTCACTATTCCTAACACCATGAGGAAGAAGATGACAAGCACCACTAAGAGGGCCAAAGACTATAGCTACAACCTAAAGAAGGTTTTCATTGAAGGCCACAAATATGACCCAATGTTTTCAAGCTCCCCACAAGAGTAATTAAAAATTATCCTTCTATTAGTTTGGACCAATGAGGGGACTTTGTGAAATAAAAATTTGGTAAGGAGCAAAAGGAATTGTCAAAACAAGTAAAAGACAGAAAAGGTGAATACGACCTTGAGCACCCAATGTGTCATTCGAGATATACGAAGCGAAGTGTGAATGGGTAAGTAAAATTTGTTTACTTCATTTTTATAGAACTTTGTAATCCTTTTTACAAAATTTAAATAACCTCGCCTTTTAATGCAAATGAGAATACACAACACCACTATGCCTCCTCCTTGTCATGTTATTTGGAAGTTCATCCAACAAAAGAAGAATGAAACTTTTAATAATCCAAGATGTGGAGAAATAGGCAAAAGAATTGTAAGTTACTTAATGTTTTTAACTTTTAGTATTTCAAATTTTGTATTAACCAAGGTTAATTTCAACTTATACTAATTTTGTGATTAATAGGATGAGTATGAGGAGCAAGCCTTTCAAGGCATAGTCCAATATTAGGGGATGGATGATGTATTGACCTTCGCATTGAGTAATCATGAACATTCGGTATAGGTATGCAGTCAATCTTATTTTGTAAATCAATTCCATTATTTTCATTCCACTCAAAGCTCAAAGTCTAACACAAAGCTGATTGAACTATGTAAGAAGTAGAAATGATGGAGTCTAAGTTTATCAAGTGGGAGGCCATTATAAGAAGTCAAGCTCGAGACATTGAGGAAGAAAATGTGGCCCTATGGTAGAACAATGCATAAGTGCAAAAGCAAGTTGCACAGCTCCTATCACACCAACACTACCTACAGAGCCACCCTCACAAGTCTCGGTGAGAGTGAAACTTGTCTTCTTCTAACACCATCAATAACCAGAGAAGGTGGTGCTATATATTTTTCATCGTTGTTATGGGAGGAAAGGCATGGATGGATACTTCTCCCTATGATGGAGCTAGAAATTTTGATTAGTGGGGGCTAATTACTAAAGAAAAAATTTATTCAAAATTAAAATTTATTGATACACTTCAATTGTCCTAATAGATTTTCACGTCTATTAAAATTTTAGAGAAAATGATATTTTCAATAGGGGTTATATGATTATTTTAAATTTTTTAATACGGGGTATTGTGTGCTAGTATACTGTAATACTTATATATATATATATATATATATACGAAGTTTAACAACAAAAAATTTAAGTGGGGGCTTAAGCCCCCACTGGTCCTTCATTGGCCCTGTGGGAGTCTCCCCTACATAAGTGATTCATTATAGGATAGTTAGGGAAAATAATGTCAACATTATAATTAATATGTGTTATGTAAGGGTCATGCCTTTACCTTTCCTGACTGAGGAAAATAAAGTCGTGAGTGATACTCTCAAAGGATTTGTTGCTTAACCCAAAGCATGGATTCAAATAAGGTCGTTAAGTCAAATAAGCTACGCTTTGATTGACCAAACCCATCATTAGGACAAAGAGCTTATGGTGCCTATTGACAACCCAATCAAGGGAGGTCTTGCAAAGAATCTAAGGGGGGAAGGAAGCAACAAATAGAAGAAGTAATGGAGGTGACACAACGAAAGGATGGTTTGGAAAGATTACCTTCAAATATGGCAAGCCTGTATAGTTATTTAACGAGTTCCATAGATCTTTCCAACACAAATACAATCATGTTGCCTTTTGACATCACATAGAACGATAATGAACCCCTATATATCAATGTCGAGGACATTGATTAGTTCGTCAACTTCACTCAAATTAGTATGTCATGTATCATGGCATCCATGAGGTATTTAACTATATCTACACATTCATTAATTGTCGATGTTATAGTCATTTGTTTTTTTTAACATGCTACTTGTCATCGTCTAACAATATTTGATTTTTATATTTAGTTTCTTATGGTAATATTGCCAAAGATTAAATTTGCTCAACTCATATGGCTTCGTCAATTCCTATGTCACCTCTTATGTGCCAAGCATTGCTGAGCTTTTGATGCAAGAACGAGCAAATTTGCCTGTGACTTTTTGGAGAAAGTAGAAACTGACAAGTATTCTTTCATGCTATATAATGATGAAGGTCATTAGATATTGGCCCTCATTCACCCCAAAAAGATTAGGTTTTATGGTTCAATCCACTTGGCAAAATCAGTACACCATGACTTCAACAAAATGATTCAATTATAAGTATATTATTGTGAACTGTATTATTTATTATTGCAAGCTAAATTATTGCATCTATCTTTTGATTGATTGCATTTTTAATGAATTGCATTTAGGGCCTTCAATGCATGTAAATTTAAAACAAACACTAAAGTCGTTCAATAAGCGGCATAGAAATATTAAAATATCTACGACCAAATAAAGTAAGCATTCAAGTATAAATATTATTGTAGTTGAAAGTGTAATTATTGTTGTTTAAACTAATAAATTCTTAATGTCTTTTTTTTAGAATATACCCTACAACAAGGAGAAAAAGAATGCAACAATTGTTGTGCTAAGGTACATGACGCATATTATAATGAATAGGGTGCCAAAAGTCTTGACAAGCCAAGACTTTTATGCCAATGAGCATTTGAGTGAGTTGTTGGGTGAACGGGCAAGGTTTGTGCAACAATTCATTAGAAATATTAAATTCTTATTTTGACAAGTATTTTTTTTTATATATGTGAGGTGTTATCGTTCGTTATGTTTTTAATTTCTACAAATTATCGCTAATTTATGTTATCAATGAATTATGAGATCAATGAAAACAAATTGAATATAGAAAGGCCACCCATGAGTAAAGAAAATAAAGGCAGATCATGGAATGGCCAGGGCAACATTAGACGACGGTTTCAGTATAAAACTATCGTTTAAAGCTCATTTTAGATGATGGTTTTTTAGAAAACCATTGTCGAGTCTCTACTATTTCACATCCCACATAGCCTAGTCGACATTAGACAATGGTTATAAACCACCATCTAATATGCATATATATTATATCTCTCGATTAGACAAGGGTTAATCATTGTCTAATTTAAACCGTGGTCTAGTGTCTTCTTTGTACTAGTACTAACATTGCAGTTATTGGAATATAAATATTGCAATCGTGCAAGAAGAGGCCACCTTATTCGTTATATTGACCTAAATATAATCAACGAAGATCGTTTGCGAATTATTTTTCTTTATTGCGTGACAAAAGGTGGCGAAACTTTTCTTTGATGAAGAAGACACGCGTCATCATTTTTAACTTGTTCTTTAATTTTGTTTTTCTATTTTATTTTTGATAATTTAGAGCGGGTGTTTGCTTGAGTCACCAAATTAATGTCAACAAACCCTGCAGAAAAGACAAACGAAGACAATAAAAAATAAATATTGGTTTCATTGAAAAGCTGAAATTACCCTTGTGCTTTTGAACACGAAGAGTGTACATGCATTTTTCTTTTACATGGGAGAATAAAGAAAATAGCACATTTTTAAACTTTTTAAAGTAATTAGTAAGTTTTGAAAATATTAATAATAAAAATCTGCCAATAAAAAATACTCATAATAAATGAAAAAGTAAAAAAATTACCCAGTAAATTTTATATTTACTACAAATATTTTCAAAATCTATTATTTACTTCAATAAATTTTGAAAAAGTTTTATTTTTTTTGCATTTTTTTTTTGGTTTTAAGTATCACTGTTGCATCTTACATAGATTATTGAATTCTGCCAATTTGTTCTAAGGGCCTATTTGACAGAGTTTTTATTTGTGTTTTTAATCAGTACAAAAAGAAGAAAAAGTTGTTTTTTTAATAAGTATATAAAACTATAACTTAAAAATAACATAAATAGATCAAAATAGTTGTAAAATTTTCTAAGTAACAAAAATATTATAATAAAATTTATAATATTTTATTAAAGTCTAGTACAAGTTTAGAAGCCTATTTTTAGAATTGCTTATTTGGTAAACCATATTTTATACTAGAGTGTTTGGCTCTCAGTTAGAAGCAATTGGTAGTAACCATCAAATAGTATAAACCTCTAAGTAGCTACAATAAAAAGCAAAAAATTTCTAAAGTGTAATGCTTTCATATGCTATAGTGTTCTTAACCAGAATTAGTTCAAATCATTAATTCTTACTACACTTCCCAAATACTCTATAACTTTGATTGGAAGAGAACTTTTTAATTTAAAAAACCAAAAAAAGCTTTCAAAAAGCCCTTCCAAAACAAGCCTGAAGACCCTTAAACTAAGTTGAGCATCTCTAATTAAGTTGCAAAGGTAGAAAAACTGGCTGGGGAATAGGGGCATGATTGACCTAATAAAGTGGAGCAAATAAAGCGAAGTAGAATTTCAGGAGAAATGGCAAAATATAATTTTGTGCTAAAGGGACAAAATACAAATTTTACATAATTTCATGCATGAAATGAAAAGAAAAAAGTTTACGTGGGACAGTCACCCACCCTCGCCTGTTTGTGTGGGAAACCTACTCTCTAATGCAATGTTAGTGTTGAAGTTATTTGGACATACATAAGCTATACATAGTAGCTAATTTGGCACAAGTATAGTATATGTCAAATTTTGACATTCAATTACTATCAGTTGATCTATTTACTTTTCTAAGCATTAAACAATAACATTTTGGTACTATTGTACAATTAACTTTCACAACTTTTAAGGCTTAAAAATTTTGACAAAAAGTATAACATTTGAAATAAAATTATTAGACCAAAAATAGTAAAATATATTAAATATGCTATTTTGAACTTTTTGTATCAAATATAATATTGATGTTAAGATCTACATTAAAGATGCGACTCTTGCTCCATTCATTTCTGAGCAAGTGTATTATAAATATATAAAGCCTCTTCAACATCTCTTGCTAGGCTTATTACTACCCTGTCACTTATTGCAACATTATTTTCTAAATATTATAAATGTGAGTGCTCATTCTACTTTCTTCACTTGATCAACTCAAGAAAATCTAGCGATTGCATTGGCTTTCTTCATAGCAGTTGAATGTCCAGCAAAATGTTAAATTAATTTCCTTAAAAAAAGGAATTGACGTTTCTTTTCTGACATTTACAAATGTATGAAGGTTAGAAAGTGCGGCAAAATAATTTTGCGCCCTTTTCCCCATCTTTCCCTACAATTGTTTTCTTGCTAATAAAAAAATATGCATATTTTAGGTTGTGAAAGAGATACCTTCACGTGTAGAAAATCAACAGAATAGAGGCCAATTTCCTTTTCTGGCGCTTGTTCCATATATTTTCTACAAGCTTTCTTGGCTTCGTCCAAGATATCCTCCGGTCAAACTTAGGGGGAAAAAAATAAAAGGAAAGAGAGAGAAAATATGCCAAACTGCTGTTGAACATGAATTGAACAGGTCAATATTGGCCCAATCAACGAACAAATTTATGGAAATATAGGTTAAACACTATGCTTTCTTTTTTTTTTTCGTGTATACATTTGTCTACTTTTATTCTCGAATATTTTCATTTTAATATTATAGGTATTTAAGCGGCAAAATGTATAAATAGAACTCATAACTTCATACAATCTATTTTCAAAAAAAAAAAAAAAAAAAAGAAACCTGCATACAATCTGGACAGCTAGCCCAGTAGTGATCGAGATGAAGTCGTTAGGGTTTGTTTTTTTGGTTATGTCGCATTCTGGTTCTTGTTCTTCTCTTGAACCCAGTGGCAGGCGATCAACTTATTGGCCGGTATAATTTATTAAACCTAACATCTATAAACATGTGTGCCAGTTTAAGTTGAAATTTATGTTCAAATTTTTAACAAAAAGTTACCCCCTTTAAAGAGTCCATTTTTAACCCATGAAGATCTTGCCACTCATAAAATAATAGGCCTTGGTCTAGCATTGTGAGTGGCGGGATTTTTTACTCTTATGGGAATGAAAAGGATTTTCAGGTTCAAAATCTCGCTTTGCAAAAGTGGTATTCCCCATACAACTTAACCAAAACATCGTAAAGAGGAAGATATTATATCTTTGACTTAGCATAATGAACTTTTCTTTCTTCATTTCTTCAGGAGGATGCTGCAGCCTCGTGCTCCTAAATGGTCACCACCACCGGCACCGAGTTACAATGTCTGGCCGGGTCCTCAAAGGACGGAATCATACTGTATCAACGCATTTGTTTAATCAATTAGTCAAATAGATACTAATAGTGATCATGAAAATATTCTACTCACATGATTTTTTTTATTCAGGAATTAGTATATATATACCATCTACGTACTCATGTGTAAAATAAAAATCATCATCTTTGATGTCGCTGAATTAATTTGTGGATGCATAAAACTTTCAAGTTTTCATCTTTATTTTTCACATTAATAATGCGGTCGATTAATTTCTCAAGTACGTACTCGAAGAATATGGTTGTGGAAACCACATAATAATGTTACTGAGCTTCATATATATATTTGAGCTTCTACCAAGTAGAAGTTATTAATTTCTCTCTGTTTTTTTTATTTAATTTTTTTAATGAGTGAACCCTACTAACCGGTTCAAGCTATATGAATATATATGTTCAGTAAATTGAGAGAATCCTGGAATTAACTGAGTTGGTAGTTTATGATACATGGTAGTAGTAGTCTTGCGAGAACCCACCTTGTATCGGATAAGCATAACACATTCTAAATAGGTTGACACCAACTATGTCGTACGTCCTAATTCACAAGTGCAAATCCTATTATAATTTACAAATAAAGAATAGAGAAGACACAAAATACATAAGGCAACAAAAAGCAACCTAGAGAGAACAGGAAATGACCACAACTGATTTAAAAAGGATGATCGAACCGGTGTTATTTACGCAGGTTGAAACCGTTCTTGCAAGAGCATTGGCAATTTACTTTCCAAGATCGGAGGTCGGATATAGCTTTTCACAAATCCACCAATTTACCTAATATCCTAAAAGGAAGGACCCTGGTAACTTCATTAATAACACTCTGCAGCGTTAGGACAAAAAGGAAGGATGATTGAGAAGTTACTTATTGGAAGATCCTTGTTAAGAACATGCTAAGTATTGTGGGTATTTTAGCCAAAATAGGAGCATTATTTTGGGCATTAGTACTGATTGGAGAATCACAACTAGTGTTGTTATTTAGTGAACCTTGCTTTAACAAGTCAATTCCAACTTTTTTTTTTAGGTAGGGAGGTCAATTCTAAGGTTATTATATTTATTTGATATTATGTTGATACCTTTTCTTAGTACTCTGACCAGAACCTATACCTTTCATAAGTAAAGCATAGTACATTCTGAATAGGTTGGTAAACGATATCTAAAATCAGGACCCAGCCTCAATTACTCTGATTTATTTATAGGAAAAAAGAATTTTCAGAATGGAATATGGCCACAAGCACTAATGATCTAGAAAATAATAATAATAAAAAAAATAAGAAGCAACATCCCTTAAAGAAAAAAAAAGGCAAATCATCACAACTTATGTGAAAAGGATTATCGAACTGGGTATTATTTACGAAGCTAAAAAACGTTTCTCGCTCCGAACACAAGCGCATAGGAATTTTTCTTACAAGAACAAGTGATCATCATAGCTTTCCACAAATCCGCCAATTTGTTTCAAGATCTTGAAACCAGTACTATCTCTATTTATCTTTGAGCAATGGCATTGTTATTAAATTTCTCACTAATAAATTCAATTGTTTAATGCTTAATAACATTACAATTGGAAGCTCCCTAAGAGTATAATGCTTACTGTTGTTGCCAATAGGAGCATTATCTGCAAAGTTGTTTGTCTTTCTTGACACTGAATACTACGGTGGTGTTATTCATATGGTTCGCCTAGGAAATAAAAATGATGATCTTTCTGGTCCACTAATAAACTGTTGGATAAGAATGGTTTTGATTAAACTTATTTATTCAAGTTTTCTTTTAAATAATTTCTTGAGTAATGATATTTCCTTTTAGATTTAATATTTCTTAAAATGTAGTCCTACTGAGCCTTTCGCTCACATTTTATTTGTTTTTTTTTAACTTTCCTCCTCTAGGTGGATTTTTGTTTAGGTTCAGAGAGGATTCTACAGACAGAACTCAGGTGCAGTTGAAGAACTTAGTAGGTTATTTATATTATTAAATCAAGGCATGTAACATTATAACTTTCTCTTCATTTGGACTGTGGATGTAATGTAACATTATCAATACTATGTGTGTGCACAAGATGTGGTTCAGTGGGACCCATACTTTTTTTTTTATTTTTTATTATTTTCTTATCAATTGTTCTAGAAATTCTATTTGTTTAAATATCATGTAACTGCCTGTTTTAAAAAGGTTCTAAAATCTCTGCATTTTCTTAATTAATTTAAATATTTAAACTTTTGTTTTAATTAAATTCTATATTAATTGTCTTAATCAATTCGCCACATCACCTCCCGTACTACAGGGCATGATAGAATGGTATCAAAGCTCAAGGTTATGAACCTTGGGGATTGTGCACACATATATATGACAATGAAATACTACTGACAGTCTAAATTTTGTTTTCAAAAGTGAGAGAATGGCACCTAGACATCATTTGACAGCTGACACCGAGTTTGGAAATGATGAGAGTATGAT
This sequence comes from Artocarpus heterophyllus, assembly GCA_025403435.1. Lineage (NCBI taxonomy): Eukaryota > Viridiplantae > Streptophyta > Magnoliopsida > Rosales > Moraceae > Artocarpus > Artocarpus heterophyllus. The sequence continues at coordinate 12,813,411 of CM046345.1, forward strand.
GAGGTCTATATTTGCTGCATTCTAGCAGATGGTAGCCAGAGCTAGGCCGGAGGATTCTAATGTTAGTCGTCGGCATACATATTTTAAGGAATTTCGGTGTACGTCTATACCGACTTTTGATGGAAATAGGGACCCGTAATTGGCAGAATATTGGCTAGACTCGATCGTGAAGCATTTTGATACTCTTGGTGTGCCAGCTGAATATCGTGTGGAATTTGCTGCATATAAGTTCAAGGGTGGCGCTAATACTTGGTGGAAGTAAGCTAAGCGTTTGGAACGCAATAGTAACATTAGTTGGGACAGATTCTAGGAGCTGTTCTACGATCGATATTTTCTGCAAGGGTATAGAGACCAAAAGGCGGCTGAATTCTACAGGTTGCAGTAGGGTGATTTGTCAGTTTAAGAGTATGAGGCAAGGTTTAATGAGTTGGCTAGGTTTACTCCATCAGTAGTGGTATCGAAACATGAAAAATGTATAAAGTTTCAGAAAGGGCTCAAGGCTCCTATTCGGCGATAGGTGGTTGCTCTGCGACTCAGAAGTTTTGAAAAGCTTGTGTCATCAGCAATATCAACGGAAAGTGATTATGTGCTGTATTGTGAGGATCGAGCAAAGACATGAAGAGGGCCACAAAAGAGCGGTAGGAAGAGCACCAGTAGCCATCCAACTCTAGGAAAGAACAAGTAGGGTGGCATGAACAACGGTAGTAGCAGTTCATCAAGCAGCGGGCGTAGCAATCCCTACAGCTTTCATTGTCATTATTGCCAGCAGCCAGGACACATCAAGAGGAATGCCTGATCAGGAGTGCCCATCTAGGATCTCAGACCGGAGAAGGTGCCAGTCGTTAGCCTTAGCCTATACTCCACCTTAGCAATTTTGTAGTTGCAGTTTCCTCAGTTCTCTCCTCAGCAACTATCATATTCAGCACAAGGGCAGCAGCTGTAGAACTTCCAGTGTAACGTCCCTTAGTATCGAGCACCGAGTACAGCTAGTGTGTAGTCGTCTCTGTCACAGCAGTATCAGTTGAATAACCCAGGACCTAGTAGTGTTGGTAGGGGAAAAGGAAAAGCTCTAGTTCAGGTTCATACGATGGCAACAGGAGGTTCAGATGCCCAGACCAATAATGCGGTTGTTGATGGTATGATCTTAGTTTCTCAATCCTTAGCTCATGTTTTATTCGATATAGGTGCCACTCATTCTCTCATTTCGAGTTCCTTTGTACATGCCTTAGGATTAGAGATAGAAGAGTTCAATAAACCCCTAGTTATAGCTTCTCCCTTAGGGCAGCTGTGTGTGAATTGTGTATGTAAAGCTTGTAAAATCAAGATTGGGGATGAGATTTTGAAAAGTGATTTGATTGTACTCCCCATGAGTTCATATGATGTAATCCTAGGGATGGACTGGTTGTCCAGGTATAATGTAGTGGTAGACTGCTAGCTTAGAAAAGTGACCCTAGTATCAGATAGGGGGACGATGATCACTTACCAAGGTGGTGGTGATCGGTTAATGAGTGAACATCTCATGAAGACATGTCTTGGAGGGCAAAAGAACTTGGTTTGTTATGCTTTTCTTGCAAGTCTACAAGGTGAGCCCTATGCTTCAGAAAGAAATATAGCGATATTGGTGGTTGATGAGTATAAGGATCTCTTCCTCAACGAGTTATAAGGATTACCACCGCATCAGAAAATCGAGTTTGGTATTGAGTTATTTTTAGGTATAGCACCAATTTCAATAACGTCTTATCGGATGGTGCTGGCAAAGATGAAAGAATTGGGAAAGCAACTTTAGGAGCTAACTGATAAGGGATATATTCAAAATAGTACTTCACCGTAGGGAGCATCGATTTTGTTCGCTAAGAAACATGATGGGACTCTTTGGTTGTATATAGATTATTGGCAGCTGAATCATGTCATAGTGAAGAATAAGTATCCTTTGCCCAGGATCGATGAGTTGTTCGATTAGTTGGGAGGCTCGCGATACTTCTCAAAGATTGATTTGTGGTTGGGATACCATCAGCTCAAGATAAAGGAGGAAGATATTCCCAAGACAACTTTCAAGACCCGGTATAGACACTTTGAATTTCCAGTGATGCTGCTTAGATTGACAAATGCTCTGGTAGCTTTCATGGATTTGATGAACAGTGAATCGTGTCACAGTGAAGAATAAGTATCCTTTGCCCAAGATCGATGAGTTGTTCGATCAGTTGGGTGGCTCACGGTACTTCTCAAAGATTGATTTGTGGTTGGGATACCATCAGCTCAAGATAAAGGAGGAAGATATTCCCAAGACAGCATTTAGGACCCGATATGGACACTTTGAATTTCTGGTGATGCTGCTTGGATTGACAAATGCTCTGGCGGCTTTCATGGATTTGATAAACAGGATATTTAGGCCTTATCTAGATCAGTTCATGATCGTGTTCATTGATGATATTCTAGTGTATTATAAGACTTGGGAGGAGCATGAGCAGTATCTCAAGATCCTACTTTAGACTCTACGGGAGCACCAGTTGTATGCCAAGAAACAAAAGTACGAGTTTTGGTTAACAGAGGTTAAGTTTTTGGGTCATGTCATCTCTGAGCATGGTATTTTTATGGATCTATCCAAGATTGAAGCCATAGTGGAATAGGAACAACCAAGGAATGTAGTAGAAATCCGCTGCTTCTAGGGTCTTTTAGGGTACTACAGGAAATTTGTAAAGGATTTCTCAAAGATCGTAGCACCATTGACAAGATTGATCAGGAAAAACGTCAAGTTTGAGTGGGGTGAAGAATGTGAGCTCGCTTTTCAAGAATTGAAGAATCGATTGACGTCAGCCCCAATATTGGTTATTCTCAGTAGCGATGAGTCGTACGAGGTTTATACAGATGCTTCAGGACGTGGACTTGGGTGCGTGTTGATGCAACATAGACGTATGGCGATATATGGATTAAGACAGCTACGACCTCACGAGCGAAATTATCCTACTCATGATTTGGAGCTCCTAGCAATGATTTACGAGTTGAAGATTTAGAGGTGTTATTTGAATAGGGCAACATTTAAGGTTTTCTCCAATCATAAGAGTTTGAAATATCTGTTCACTCAGAGGGATCTTAACTTGAGGCAGTGGAGATGGATGGAGTATATGGAGGATTATGATTTCGCGTTGTAGTACCATCCTAGGAAAGCTAATGTGGTCGCAGATGCTCTTAGTAAGAAATCTTTAGGGATTCTCTCTTGTTTGCCTCTTGCAGATTGGATTAAGGATGCGACAGTGAGTGAGTATGGGCTACAATATTATGAAGACTACGATCAAGCTTCTATGTATCATATAGAAGTGACCCTAGCTCTTGTTCAAATGGTGAAACAGAATCAGTACCAGAACTAGCATCTACAAGGAATTTGGACGCTGATTCAGGACGAAGAGCGATTTGAAGAATGAAAAATTCATGTGGATGGATCGTTGTACTTTCGGGAGCGCTTAGCAGTTTTAGCAATCACAGAGATGACGAAAGCTGTTATGGACGAAGCCTACAAGTCTCAGTTCGCCATTCATCCAGGGAGCACAAAGATGTATCGTGATTTGAAGAGGCAATATTGGTGGAGAGGTATGAAGAAGGACATCCGAGAATACGTGGCCAAGTGTACGACGTGTGTTCAGGTGAAAGCCGAGCATCAGAAGCCAATAGGTCAGCTTCAGCCGCTTCCTATTCTAGGGTGGAAATGGGAGTATGTGACGATGGATTTTCTCACAGGTTTGCCGAGGACAGAACAAAGGCACAATGCAATTTGGGTTGTGGTTGACAGGTTAATGAAATCAACGCATTTCATCCCGTTCAGGTCGACATGTTCGAGGAAAGTTCTTGGGGAGTTGTATCTGTATAATATAGTGCGGTTGTATAGAGTTCCTTTGTCCATCACATTCGATAGAGACACCAGGTTTAATGCTAAGTACTGGAAGGAGCTTTCAGGAGGCTTTAGGTTTGGATTTGAATTTTAGTACGACGTTTCATCCTAAAAACTAATGGGCAGTCTGAGCAGGTTATTCAGATTCTCGAGGACATGTTATGTTCTTATGTGTAAGACTTCAGCGGGAATTGGAAGAAATATTTGCATCTGGTAGAATTCACGTACAACAACAGCTATCAAGCAAGCATTGGTATGGCACTGTTTAAGGCATTGTACAGGCGACCGTATAGGTCACTGGTGTGTTGGGCAGAACCGGAGGATAGGGTTATTCTTGGGCCAGATGAGATTCGTGACAGCAACGAGAAAGTCGCCGTAATTCGAGATCGATTGAGGGCAGCTTAGAGTCGATAAAAGAGTTACGTGGATAGAAGACGTCAACCCTTGGAATTTGCTGTAGGATATTTTGTTCTCTTGAAAGTATCGCCTCATAAAGGCATTACGTGGTTCGGAGTGAGTGGTAAGCTTGCACCGATATATGTTGGACCGTTCGAGATCACTCAGCATGTTGGTGTGGCTGCTTATCGGCTCGACCTCCCCCCTAAATTATCTCGTGTTCATGATGTGTTCTACATGTCAATGCTTAGGAAGTGTTCGCATGAGCAAAGTAAGGTAGTTCATTTCATGATGTGCAGGTTTGGAAAGACACAACATACGAGGAAGTGCCGATTCAGATTATCAATCAGGAAGTGATTAGCTTGCGTCGTCATGAGATACCATTAGTCAAGGTCGTGTGGCAGCATCGCGTGGTTGATGAAGCCACTTGGGAATTAGAGTCGAGCATGCAGGAGTTGTATCCACATTTGTGTTTTTTTTTTTTTTGAAATGATATATAAATTTCGAGGGTGAAATTTCCTTTAAGGGTGGAAAGTTATAACGCCTCAAAATTTATTAAATGATATTAGAATGTAAAATAGTGGATTAGTGTGTCATAATGAATATTTTAAACTTAATTTGATCATTTGGTGAACTATTGAGTTTAAAGTTATTTCTCTTATTTTAATGATTTCTAATGATTTCTTATTGTTTTAAAATGTTATTTTGAATTTGAAAACAAAATAATTTGTCAAATGTCAAATATATTTAGTTTTACAAAACCGCAGACGGTACACGGTTTTCGCACAGCAAAACCGCCCACTCCCACTCTCTATTTATACCTCTCTCTTTCTCTCTCACTTTCACACACACTCTCTCTCCCTCTCTCTCCCATGTGTTTCTCTCTCGGTCTCTCTACTTCTCTCTCATTTTTCTCTCAAATTTTGATTTCAATCAAAGCTCAAGCTTTGGGTTTTTAGTGGATTGGAGGCTCGAGATCGAGTTTAGACGGTTATAAACGCGATTTGAAGCTTCGATTCGAGGTTAGTTTTGAAATTTCTAAACTTTTCTAAACTTTTCAATTTCCTTGGTATTTTAAAATCTAAGTTTATTCGAGCTTAGGAAACCCTTGTATTAAGTTAAAGGAACTTAAAACGACTAGGATCTAAGCTTTGTTTGAAGAATAATGGATTCGAATCAAGACTTTTCATTTTTTTCCATTTCTCACCATTTTTGGATTTTTGGGGATTTTGTATGCAAATCTTGTTTAAATGAGTTTAAAAGTGTTCTAGTATGTTTTTCTATCACCTATGATTGTTTTCCATGCCTAAGAACCGAGAAAAACAAGTTGAAATGAAGAATTGGGTTTTGGGAGGCCTAATACCCTCCCAAAACCTGTGGTTAGAAAATTCTAGAATTTTTCAGTTCAACAGGCAAAACTTCATGTTTGGCACGCCGAATTCAAGGGATCGATAGGCCGGATTCATCTTATAATTGTTGGAAAAAAACAGTGTGAGGTGCACAGTGGAAATTTTTAAAATTTTAAAATTAGAGTATTTTTTCAAAACACAAGTTTTACATGCTATATATATAAATTAAACAGATCTTACTAACCTTCGTATACCAAAGAACCTCCGCAACCTGTGAAGAGAAGTAACGTTTCAAAAGAGCCTCAACCAACTGGTCTTCTTTGCTATTCTCTATCCATAACCGGAGTGAGTGTGGGCTCACATGTACAGCTCTTCCACTAGTGACTCTTCTTCCAACCAATCAAGAGAACCTAAAGCTAGTGTTCGGTGATTTATGAACAAAAGCTCTCAGGGAGTTTTCAGATGCTCACCATAAGAGTATCACTCTTAATCTCTCATTTAATCTTGAGTAACTCATGAGACTTACTCCCTTTATATAGCGATTGCTCTTGGGTCAATCCTTATCAGATTAGGTCTCAAAAACTCAAAACAGAATCAAGTTCGGATCAATATCTGATAAGATCCATGTAAAAGCGTGTAATCTTATATCTCCCTGATCAACAGGCTGAACAACCTGATCAGCAGGCCGAATTGCCACGTAAATATCTTCGTAAATATTTTATTTTTCACCCGAGATTCTATAGGATAAAGTCTTAGTTTTGATTCAAATAACCCAATAGAGAAGTTATCTTATCAAAAAAAACTTTATCAAGATAATCTCTAAGAAAATAAATTAATTCACAATAATTCTACAAGTTCATCTTGATTTAATTTATCCAATTAAACAAACTTTTATTTTTCGATCAATATGCTTACTCTTCTTGTGAAATCTTGGTTCTTTATCATTAGCTACCACCACACTGTTATCACAGTACAGTGATACCGCCTTATCCATGCCAGGAACAACCTCAAGATCCCCATGGAACTTGCGGAGCCACACTGCTTCTTTCGAAGCATCACTAGCTGCCACATACTTGGCCTCCATCGTTGAATCTGAAGTGCAATCTTGCTTAGCACTTCTCCAACTAATGGCACCGCCACCTAGAGTAAACACAAAACCTGAAGTCAATTTCCTAGAATCCAGGTAAGATTGAAAATCCAAGTCAGTATATCCTAGAGGAGTCAGGTCCTCACCCAAATATACAAGCATATACCCTCGAGCCCTTCTCAGATACTTGAAAATATGCTTTTCCGTAACCCAATGGTTCGGTCCTGGATCTACCTGAAATCGACTTACAATCCCGACTGCATAGCTAATATCCAGTCGTGTGCAAAACATGGCATACATGAGGCTACCCACTGCCGAAGCATAAGGCACCTTCTTCATGTATTCTCTTTCTTCATAAAACTTTAGGGAGTCTTTCTTAGAAAGAGAAATTCCAGACCTAGATGGTTGCCCACCTTTCTTAGAATCCTACATTGCAAACCTTATTGAAAAAATACATTTTTTAATTTCCTTATTGACATGATCAAAGCTAGGGTGAGCTTTTCCATCTTTGGGTTTCTTGTCTCTACATCGAGCAATCATTTGCTAGCATAATAGACTGGAAATTAGGTTTTGCCCTCTTACCTGATCAACACAGAGCTTATATCATGAGGTGATATAGCTAGGTAAATTTGTATGGTCTCCCAAGTAGAGCTTTCAATAGTAGTAGTGGTTTCCCAAGGTAACTCTTCAAAATTTTGAAGGCGTCATCATACTTGGCCATCCATTCGAATGGTTTTCTTAATTTTAAGATGTCGAAGAGTGGAAAGCACTTGTCCATCACCTTAGAGACGCAACGGCTCATCGCTACCACACATATTGTAAGCCTCTGTACCTCTTTAGTTTTTCGAGGGGCTTCCATATCTAGCAAGGCCTGGATCTTTTTAGGGTTGCATCAATCCCTCGTCTACTTACCACAAATCCTAGGAATTTCCCCGATGCAACACTGAAGGCACATTTTAGAGGGTTAAGTTTCATTCTATACTTCCTTAAGATTTTGAACGTCTCGTCCAGATGAGCAAAATGGCAGCTTGCCTTCATGAACTTCACCTTCACTAGCATATCATCCACATACACCTCCATAGTTTTCCCGACCTGCTTAGCAAACTTTTTATTCACAATCACTTACATGTCACCCCTGCATTCTTCAGTTCAAATAGCATTATGAGGTAGCAATATAGGCCTCTATTAGTAATGAAAGAGGTATGCTCTTGATCTCATGGGTGCATAGGGATTTAATGATAACCTAATTAGGCATTCATGAAGCTTAACAGTTCATGGCCCATGGTAGCATTGACTAGGTGGCCTATCCAGGGTAGGGGAAAGCTGTCCTTTGGGCACGCCTTGTTTAGGTAACTAAAGTTGATGCATATCCTCTACTTTCCATTGGGCTTCTTGACGAGGACAGGGTTCCAGATCCAATCTGGGTAACTCGATTCTCTTATAAACCCATTCTTTTCTAGCTTGTCTACCTCCTCCTTAAAGGCTTCATATCTTTCTTAATTCAAGGGTTACTCTTTTGCCTCTTTGAAGGATAGCCAGGGTCAATATTGTGGCATACGGCACCATCCCACCTCTTTATGTGGCAGCCGCCCACTCATCCGTACTGTCCCCTCTGGGGCCCATTGGTCCCTCAAGGTTTTTCTTTCGCGTCCCTCATGGTTCGAACCTTAAACCTCCCTTAAGAGGTTCTTATTTCCTTCATGAGTACCAATTACTAGCTCAATTGGTACTCATGAAGGAAATAAGAACCTCTTAAGGGAGGTTTAAGGTTCGAACCATGAGGGTAGCTCAATTGGTACTCATGAAGGAAATAAGAACCTCTTAAGGGAGGTTTAAGGTTCAAACCATGAGGGACACAAAAGAAAAACCCTGAGGGACCAATGGTTTTATTGTGGCGTATGGCACCGTCCCACTTCTTTATGTTGCGGCCGCCCACTCATCCGTACTGTCCCCTCTAGGGCCCACTGGTCCCTCAGGGATTTCTTTCACATCCCTCATGGTTCGAACCTTAAACTTCCCTTAAGAGGTTCTTATTTCCATCATGAGTATTGTGGCGTATGGCACCGTCCCACCTCTTTATGTGGCGGCCGTCCACTCATCCGTACTGTCCCCTCCGGGGCCCACTGGCCCCTCAGGGTTTTTCTTTCGCGTCCCTCATGGTTCGAACCTTAAACCTCCCTTAAGAGGTTCTTATTTCCTTCATGAGTACCAATTGAGCTAGCTCAATTGTTCGAACCTTAAACCTCCCTTAAGAGGTTCTTATTTCCTTCATGAGTACCAATTGAGCTAGTAGCTCAATTGGTACTCATGCTAGCTCAATTGGTACTCATGAAGGAAATAAGAACCTCTTAAGGGAGGTTTAAGGTTCGAACCATGAGGGACGCGAAAGAAAAACTCTGAGGGGCCAGTGGGCCCCAGAGGGGATAGTACGGATGAGTGGGCGGCCGCCACATAAAGAGGTGGGACGGTGCCGTACGCCACAAATATTGAGGCGGTGGCATGCAACTTCTGGGACAATTCCTTTCATGTCCTTGTGTGATCATGCAAACACATTGAGGTTTCACCCGAGAAACCTTTTAAGTTCTTCTACCTCCTGTCCTTCAATCCTGACCCAATTTTAACAACCTTTGCGGGGTCATCCCTGTTTACATTTATCTCCATCTAATCCTCCATAGGCTCTATACTAGTTAGTTCTTATCCTATCCTTAGGTCTAAGTCCTTTTCATGCTTTTCACCATCCTAATCTCCATCCTCTTGTGGTTGGCGTAAGCGTGGATGGTGTCAGAATAAGTTCGCCTAGACTCATACTGATTCCTTCTTATCTCGCCTAGGGAACTTAACTTTTTGTTGATAAATGGAGGTCGCAACCTTTAAGGCTCTCAATGTAGGCCTTCCTACAACTGCATTGTACTAGTCTCTACCCTTTGTGATAAGGAAACTAGACATGATCGTTGTTGCATTTGGCATTTCTCCTACTCTGATGAAGAGTGTGATCGTTCCTTTAAGTATTATGCTATCTCCGTTGAACCCATATAGCAGACGAGAGTTTGGCATTGTCTAGTCCAATGAGATTCCCATTTTGCACAAACAATCTGAATAAATGATATCTACTAAACTGTCATTGTCTACCAAAATTCAGCAAACAGTATAATTGCCAATCATTGCCTCAAGCACCAGGGCATCATTGTGTGGGAAATGAACTCCATGTGCATCTACCTCTAAGAAGGTGATCTCTAACCCCTTGTAGTTTGGCATCTTGGTAGGCTTGCTCGTTGAGACATTCTAATAATTATCCTTAAAGATCTCCTTCACCTCTCAGGTATAATTCTTTTAGAACCTCCAAGAGTCGCCATCAGGGTAGGGTCCCTTGTAGATAGTACAAATAATGCCTGTAGGCACAATATCATCATTGGATTGATGGCTGGCTTCATACCACAATGCCTCATTCCTCCTATTTCTCGGTTGGCTGTTTCCCTTCTCATGGCTTCTGTTACTATCTGCTAGACATATATGCCCTAAGAAGTAAAAATATAATACATTTTTGGAGACATTTTTATCAATAAATAATTTCTTCATTTATATATACCAAATCTTGTCCTCTTTACATATATATTTGTTGAATGTATGATAAGCAAATAGTAGTCTAAGACTGTCAGTCTAAACCTTAAGAATTGGGCATATGATGGACTGATTATGCGGAAGACACGATTCTTAAGGTGACGGTCTAAAACATATGATTTGCAATCAAGGGAATAAAGTTGGGAGCTTTATTCATGTAAGGATTGTTATGTTGTCTATATCCCTTATGGGAGATGGTTTGTCTTGACCATCAGAGTTAGACTCCGTGAATAGAAACATTGGCACTTTGTCATAGGTGACGATGTGTTGGATCGGGACATAAAGTGAATTGATTTGGATTAATAATTCTATCTCGGCAAATCAATTCACTTTAGACAGTCATTTGTATTGTATCTTAATCCTGAGATGAATAGTGGGCCCGTTATCTCGACTTGTGTATACGGGGTTCTAGAACTTGTGCATAGTGATGTTTGCAGACCGATGAACATCCGGGCATGAGGAGGGTATGAGTACTTCGTCACTTTTATTGACGATTACTCAAGATATGGGTATGTGTACCTGATGCACCACAAAAGCGAAACTTATGATAAGTTTAGGGAGTTTCGGGCTGAAGTGAAAAAGCAATTAGATAGACCTATAAAGATACTTCGATTTGATCAAGGTGGGGAATACCTTTCTGATGAGTTCTTTGGACACTTGATAGAGAATGGGATTTTATCCCATTTGACTACGCCAGGCACTCCGTAGTAGAATGGCGTAGCGGAGAGAAGGAATAGGACTTTGTTGGACATGATTAGGTCCATGATGAGTTATTCATCATTACCTTTATCCTTTTTGGGATATGCACTACAAACCGCATGTTATCTTTTGAACATTGTGCCTTCAAAATCGGTCCCTAAAACTCCTCACGAGTTGTGGACAAGACGGAAGACATCCTTAAACCATATTCGCATATAGGGATGTCCAACTCATGTCCTATTTAAGGATACGAATAAGTTGGAAGTACGTTCGAAAGTTTGCGTGTTTGTAGGATATCCAAAAGGGACTAAAGGGGGTTATTTTTATAACCCAAAGGAAAATAAAGTCGTGGTTTCAACTAATGTAACTTTCCTTGGGGAGAGTTACATGGACGACTTTAAACCTCGAAGCAAAGTGGTGCTTGAGGAGTTAAGGGGTGATCTGTTCACTCCGGGGGTTCCGAACGAAACCATTCCAATCGGTGTAGAAAAACCAAACAAACCTGAACAACAATCTCAGGGGCTACGGCGTAGTGGGAGGATCGGGCATCAACCTGAGAGGTATATGTTGTTGGAAACAAAGTGCGCAGCGGAATTTTAAAAATTTTTCATCAGAGTAATTTCTGAAACACAAGTTTGACATGTTATATGTATAAATTAAACAGATCTTACTAACCTTAGTGTGCCGAAGAACCTCCACAATCCGTGTAGAGAAGTAACGTTCCAGAAGAGCCTCAACCAACTGGTCTTCTATGCTAATCTCTATCCACAACCGGAGTGAGTTTGGGCTCACACGTACAGCTCTTCCACCGGTGACTCTCCTTCCAACCAATAGACAGAACCCAAAGCTAGTGTTCGTGATTTGTGAACAAAAGCTCTCAGGGAGTTTTTAGATGCTCACTAGAAGAGTATCACTCTTAATCTCTCAAATTGATCTAAGTAAATCATGAGACTCACTCCCTTTTTTTATACCTATTGGTCCTGGGGTCAGTCCATATCAGATTAGGTCTCAAAAACTCGAAACAGAATCAAGTTAGGATCAATATCTGATAAGATCCACGTGAAAAACGTGTAATCCTATCTCTGTTGATCGGCAGGCCGAACAGGCTAGTTCGACAGGCTGAACACGTCATCCGGCAGGCCGAACTCCCGAGAAAAAATCTCCGCGAATCTTTTATTTTCCACCCGAGATTCTAAAGGATAAAGTCTCAGTTTTGATTCAAATAACCCAATAAAGAAGATATCTGATCAAAACAAACTTTATCAAGATAATCTCTAAGAAAATAAATCAATTCACAATAATTCTACAAGTTTATCTTGATCTAATTTGTTCAAAAATTAAATCTACTGATAAACAGACAAGAATTATCTGATCACAATAATTCAACAAGTTTATCTTGAACTAATTTCTTACAAAATTAATTCAATCGATAAAAAAACATGAATTATTTGATTCTTACAAATTTTAAACCAATCTGATAAATCCGACATAAGTCACCAATTATTGGAAAAGTACGCCGTGTCATTACAAGACTTTGTGAGCTAGCAAAAGGGACCAAAATGGACCTATACAGTTCAAGCTCATGATAATTATGAAACCCAATATCCCAGATATACATTTCACAATTATCAACTCCAACGCTACTCCACTAAAAGCTTGGAGCTGCAATCTCAAACTTTATAGAATTACGAAGCTCGTATAGCTAAGTCTCCACGACATATCATAGTGTATCGCATCCCCACATGATCATCCATAATCGGCTTAAGGACAAGTTCTGTCTTACCTTCCCGATTATTTTATCTTACGTTCCATTGTCTCACCATTAGAAAACTTACCATCCAAAGATAGTATACCATTCGGTTACACCTAAATATCCAAATGGTTGAGCGCTCCAGTTTTCCAATTACAGGACAACGCATATAAGAGGATATCATTACTCCTAAAGAGGAGCTATGGATTCCATATCTATGAATAATAAGTCTACGCTATCAAGAGTCATGCTTCCAACGTACCGGCATGCATACCACTATAGAGATGTGGGAGTCACCCATTGGTACATCAAAAGACACAAGTCAAGACAACGGGCTCACTATTCATCTCAAGATTAAGATACAATACAAATGACTGTCTAAAGTGAATCGATTTGTTAAGACAGAATTATTAATCCAAATCAATTCACTTTATGTCCCAATCCAACACATCGTCACCTATGACAATGTGCCAATGTTTCTATTCACGGAGTCCAACTCCGATGGCCAAGACAAACCATCTCCCAAAAGGGATATAGACAACATAACAATCTTTACATGAATAAAGCGCCCAACTTTATTCCCTCGATTGCGGATCATATGTTTTAGACCGTCACCTTAAGAATCGTGTCTACTGCATAATCATCCCATCATATGCCCAATTCTTAAGGTTTAGTCTAACAGTCTCAGACTACTGTTTGCTTATCATACATTCAACAAATATGAACGTAAAGAGGACAAGATTTGGTATATATAAATGAATAAATTCTTTATTGATAAAAATGTCTCCAAAAATGTATTACATTTTTACTTCTTAGGGCATACATGTCTAACAATCTCCCACTTACACTAAGTGAGTAAATACAACAAATTTTGCATTCCCATAGCGTCCACATGCCTCTCGAAGACTCTCCCAGTAAGTGTCTTCATAAATGGATCAGCTAAATTGTCCTCTGACGTGATCTTGCACACGGTGACATGCCTGCCCTCAACGAAGTCCTTTATCACATGATACTTCCGATCAATATGCTTACTCTTCTTGTGAAATCTTGGTTCCTTAGCATTAGCTACCGCCGTACTGTTATCACAGTACAGTGATACCGCCTTATCCATACCAGGAACTACCTCAAGATCCCCAAGGAACTTGTGGAGCCACACTGCTTCTTTTGAAGCATCACTAGCTGCCACATACTCGGCCTCCATCGTTGAATCTGAAGTGCAATCTTGCTTCGCACTTCTCCAACTGATGGCACCGCCACCCAGAGTAAACACAAACCTCGAAGTCGATTTCCTAGAATCCAGACAGGATTGAAAATCTGAATTAGTGTATCCTAGAGGAGTCAAGTCCTCACCCGAATACACAAGCATATACCTTCGAGTCCTTCTCAGATACTTGAAAATATGCTTTACCGCAACCCAACGGTTTGGTCCTAGATCCGCCTGAAATTGACTTACAATCCCGACCGCATAGCTAATATCTGGCCGTGTGCAAAGCATGACATACATGATACTACCCACTACAGAAGCATAAGGCACCTTTTTCATGTATTCTCTTTCTTCATAAGAATTTGGAGAGTCTTTCTTAGAAAGAGTAATTCCAGACCTAGATGGTTGCCCACCTTTCTTGGAATCCTGCATTGCAAACCTCCTGAGAATTTTGTCTATGTAGCCAGCCTGAGACAAAGCTATCATTTTGTTCTTCCTATCTTGAAAGATCTGGATACCGAGAACAAAATTAGCCTCACCTAAGTCCTTCATGTCAAACTGCTTGGTCAACCATAATTTGATCGATGACAACGCTCCAACATCATTGCCAATTAGCAGAATGTCATCTACATAGAGCAGTAGAAAAACCACCTTCCCATCCTTTATGTGTTTGTAAACACATGGTTCATCCACATTTTGTGAGAACTCATAAGTCTTGATCACTTGATCAAATCTTATGTTCCAAGAACGAGAAGCCTGCTTAAGTCCATAAATTGACTTTAGCAACTTACAAACCTTACCCTCTTGACCCGCAACCTTGAACCCGTCTGGTTGTTCCATATAAATGGACTCATCAAGATAGCCATTTAGAAAAGCCATCTTGACATCCATTTTCCAAATCACGTAATCGAGAGCGTCAGCTATGGACAAGAGAATCCGAATGGACTTAAGCATGGCTACAGGCGAAAAGGTTTCCTCATAATCGATTCCTTCCTTTTGCGTATAAACCTTAGCTACCAGTCTAGCCTTAAAGGTTTCGAACTTTCCATCCACTCCTCTTTTCCTCTTGTAGATCCACTTACACCCTATGGGTTTTACCCCTTCGGGAAGATCCATAAGCTCCCAGACCTGATTAGTCTCCATAGACTTCATCTCTATGTTCATGGCCTCTGTCCAGAGTCTTGAATCAACATCCTCCATAGCTTTTGCATAAGTATAAGGATCCCTGTCATGTTCATTCGGTTCAGCCAAGAAGACCTCCCCATTGAACATATACCTCTCAGGTTAACGCCCGATCCTCCCACTATGCCGAAGCCCCTAAGATTGTTGTTCAGGTTTGTTTGGTTTTTCTACACCGATCGGAATGGTTTCGTTTGGAACCTCCAGAGTGAATGAATCACCCCTTAACTCCTCAAGCACCACTTTGCTTCGAGGTTTAAAGTTGTCCATGTAACTCTCCTCAAGGAAAGTTGCATTAGTTGAAACCACGACTTTATTTTCCTTTGGGTTATAAAAATAACCCCTTTTAGTCCCTTTTGGATATCCTACAAACACGCAAACTTCCGAATGTACTTCCAACTTATTCGGATCCTTAAACCGGACATGAGCCGAACATCCCCATATGCGAATATGGTTTAAGGATGTCTTCCGTCTTGTCCACAACTCGTGAGGAGTTTTAAGGACTGATTTTAAAGGCACATTATTCAAAAGATAACATGCGGTTTATAGTGCATATCCCCAAAAGGATAAAGGCAATGATGAATAACTCATCATGGACCGAATCATGTCCAACAAAGTCCTATTCCTTCTCTCCGCTATGCCATTCTGCTGCGGAGTGCCCGGCGTAGTCAAATGGGATAAAATCCCATTCTCTAACAAGTGTCCCAAGAACTCATCAGAAAGGTATTCCCCACCTCGATCAGATCGAAGTGCCTTTATGGGTCTACCCAATTGCTTTTCCACTTCAGCCTGAAAATTCCTGAACTTATCATAAGTTTCGCTTTTGTGGTGCATTAGGTACACATACCCATATCTTGAGTAATCGTCAATAAAAGTGACGAAATACTCATACCCTCCTCGTGCCCGGATGTTCATCGGTCCGCAAACATCACTATGCACAAGTTCTAGAACCCCTTTGGCCCTATTGCCCTTAGACCCGTATGGTCTTTTGGTCATTTTACCCTCCAAACAAGATTCACATTGAGGTATAGATTCCACCTTTAAGTGACTTAAAGATCCATCCCTTACCAACCTTTGAATCCTATTCAGGTTAATATGCCCAAGGCGCAAATGCCAAAGATAAGTCTTATTAGAGTGAGAAGTTTTAAGCCTTTTTGAGTCATTATCATTTATCTCAACATTAAGCAATAAGTCCATATTAGGTTTGATAAAATATAGATTTTTTTGCATCCATCCAGAACAGATAAAAGATTTATTTTTACGAATCACCACTTTTTTATTAAAAGATACCACATAGGAGTCTTCGAAGTAGACTTCTCGTTTCTTTGAATCCCTGTAGAGAAATACAAACATGATTAGTTGCACCAGAATCTATGACCCAGATGTCACTGGATTCCTCAACCAAACAAGTTTCTAAATATGAAAGATCACACCTACCTCCCTTGGAAAGGAAGTCCTTGTAATGCTTCTTTATATGCCCGACCTTACTACAGAAGAAGCACTTAAGCTTCTTTGGGTTCTTCTTCTTCTTCTTCTTGCTCTTAGTAGCAATAGGAATAGAAGACTTCCCACTCTTAGCCCGTTGTTTCTTTCCATTCCCAGAGTTAGGATTGGAACGAGAAGCAGCTACCATATTGGCCTCACCACCAGTAGGAGACTCCCTGATCAGCAGTTCAAACTCTTATAACTGTTTCATCAGTTCTGTCAAGGTCATATCCCGTCTATTGCTTAAATTAAAAGTAGCTCTAAATGGAATAAATTCCTTAGACAGAGTCTTAAAGACCATAGTCATCTGAGTTTTAGCATCGATGTCGGCTCCATTGGTTTAAGCCTCTGCGAGGTAACCCATGACCAACATCATGTGCTCCTTTACAGATGTCCCCGGTCTCTGTCTACAGTTTAAGAGTTTCCAAAGTGCCCCTTGCCGCTTTGTTATGGCCTGGCCTCCAAACATGTCCTCAAGATTATCCAAGATCTGCTTCGCAGTCTCATAATCCTGATGTTGAGCCTGCAGTATGTTGTTCATGCTAGCCATAACATAGCAGCGGGCCTGATCATTAGCATCTTTCTAGTGATTGTAAGCTTGGAATTGCTCATTACTTGAGTCTCCCATAGGCTCGGGAGGACAAGGAGTTGTCAGAACATATTTCAGTTTCTCAAAGGAAAGGACGATGTCCAGGTTCCGTTTTCAATCGTTATAGTTCTCATCGGTTAATTGGTTTTTGTCAAGTATCGATGATAAAGCGTTTTTAGACATTTTCAATCTACAATAAAGAATCATATACCAAACATAAGCAAACATATATAATAATTTAGTAAGATAACACAATCATGTAAGAACATACAAATGTGTTTATGTGTCAAAACCTTGAAAATATCAAAACCTTACAACGATAATTCCCAACTCAGAATTCAACAAGCTCCTAGGGGAGTCATGCCGAATTCAATTAGGAACACGGATCCCTTCCTGATTAATATATGCCATCCAGGACCCGTATGATCCAACATATGCTAATAATCGTTTCTTTGGCCATTAATTTTATTAACATAGCTCCTAGGGGAGGTTAATAATAAAATTAACGTGAGTGTATAACCATCGTTTCAATATTTTATCCATGATTTATAATCACCACCTAGGGGTGTGCAACCATAAATCATACTAAAATACCTTATCCTTTCAGAGATCCAATCTGGTACATGATAGAAATCCCTTCCTAGGGGTCGAGACCACCATGTTCTTCCTATGGACCAATGATGGATGTCTTAGGTCCTCTCTTCGAAAACCTTCTCCCACTCAATCTTTTGAAGTCAAGGTTTTATTTTAAAATTATGCATGAACAATTTTAATATGAGCGGCACTCCCTATTCTATATGACATGTTATCAATATACATGGTAAATCATATTATAATGCAGACAAGCAAAGCAATCAAGCAAAGCAATCAAGCAAAGCTACAAGCAAAATAATAATAACCGTAATATTACGGTTCCAGCCTAGAGAATAGAAAAATAAGATTACAAGAGAATAATCGAGACATTTTTCGATTCGTCATCCTTGAATCCTCAAGCCGTATCCTTCTTCATGTAATATCTATCTTCAAGTCTTCAATCCCGTATGAATTGAATACTTCATATTTCCAGTCATATCCAAATTTAATGTTTCTCAGACTCGTCCCAAAAATAAAATTAAAACTGCACCGAAAAAATTGCACATTTTCTGGACAACCGGCAGCTCTCGGTCTGCAGGCCGATCTGGGTGATCAGCCTGTCGGTCTTACTCCATCGGCCTGCCGATCTATGCAGGTTCGGCCTACCGGCAGAGCACCAAATTTTTTGCCCCACTGTCGGCCTACAGGACCACACGTCCGGCCTGCCGATTTGTGACTTTTGGCCTGCCAAACTGTGAGGTCCGGCATGCCGACCGAGCAGAAAACCCTCAATCCAGAAAATACAATTTTAATGCAATTCATCAATTTTATTTTTAACAATTCAAAAACATAAAATTAGAGACTCAGGAAATACCTGAAGGCGCCATCATCAATCTTCTAGATCCGACTTCTCGATCCGTCTTCTCCGGATAATTATTTAATTACAAATTCTTACAAATTAAAAATTAAATATCAATTCCTAGACGGAGATGATAGTCCGTCATCTAATTACATGAAAAACCTAGATACACATTCTAACCTCTAAGGAACCATAACCGGCATTAATTAATTAATAAATAATTAAACAACAATTTAATCAACCATAATTAATTAATAAACATTCACCACATAATCCATGACAACATATATATTATATAGAAACCTAGAGTGCCATCTCTCTATAAAATTCAATTCAAGCATAAAAAAGATTAAGATCACAAAATTTATGCATATAACATGATCACAAACTTGCAAATTTATATAAAAACCTTGGCTCTGATACCAATTGTTGGAAACAAAGTGCGCAGCGGAATTTTAAAAATTTTTCATCAGAGTAATTTCTAAAACACAAGTTTGACATGTTACATGTATAAATTAAACTGATCTTACTAATCTCAGTGTGCCGAAGAACCTCCACAATCCGTGTAGAGAAGTAACATTTCAGAAGAGCCTCAACCAACTGGTCTTCTTTGCTATTCTCTTTCCACAACCGGAGTAAGTGTGGGTTCACACGTACAGCTCTTCCACCGGTGACTCTCCTTCCAACCAATAGAGAGAACCCAAAGCTCGTGTTCGTGATTTGTGAACAAAAGCTCTCAGGGAGTTTTTAGATGCTCACTAGAAGAGTATCACTCTTAATCTCTCAAATTGATCTAAGTAAATCATGAGACTCACTCCTTTTTTTTATACCTATTGGTCTTGGGGTTAGTCCATATCAGATTAGGTCTCAAAAACTCAAAACCGAATCAAGTTAGGATCAATATTTGATAAGATCCGCGTGAAAAATGCGTAATCTTATCTCCGCTGATCGGCAGGGCGAACATTATGATTGGCAGGCCGAACAGGCCAGTTCGGCAAGCCGAACACGTCATCCAGCAGGCCGAACTCTCAAGAAAAAATCACCGCGAATCTTTTATTTTCCACCCGAGATTCTAAAAGATAAAGTCTCAGTTTTGATTCAAATAACCCAATAGAGAAAATATCTGATCAAAACAAACTTTATGAAGATAATCTCTAAGAAAATAAATCAATTCACAATAATTCTACAAGTTTATCTTGATCTAATTTGTTCAAAAATTAAATCAACCGATAAACAGACAAGAATTATTTGATCACAATAATTCAACAAGTTTATCATGAACTAATTTCTTACAAAATTAATTCAACCGATAAACAGACATGAATTATTTGATTCTTACAAATTTTAAACCAATCTGATAAATCCGACATAAGTCACCAATTATTGGAAAAGCACGCCGTGTCGTTACAGGACTTTGTGAGCAAGCAAAGAGGACCAAAATGGACCTATAAAGTTCAAGCTCATGATAATTATGAAACCCAATATCCCAGATATACATTTCACAATTATCAACTCCAACGCTACTCCACTAAAAGCTTGGAGCTGCACTCTCAAACTTTATAGAATTACGAAGCTCGTATAGCTAAGTCTCCACGACATATCATAGTGTATCGCATCCCCATATGATCATCCATAATTGGCATAAGGACAAGTTCTGTCTTACCTTTCTGATTATTTTATCTTACGTTCCATTGTCTTGCCATTAGAAAACTTACCATCTAAAGATAGTATACCATTCGGTTACACCTAAGTATCCAAATGGTTGAGCGCTCTAGTTTTTCAATTACTGGACAACGCATATAAGAGGATATCATTACTCCTAAAGAGGAGCTATGGATTCCATATCTATGAATAATAAGTCTACGCTATCAAGAGTCATGCCTCCAATATACCGGCATGCATACCACTATAGAGATGTGGGAGTCACCCATTGGTACATCAAAAGACACAAGTCGAGATAACGGGCCCACTATTCATCTCAGGATTAAGATACAATACAAATGACTGTCTAAAGTGAATTAATTTTCCAAGACAGAATTATTAATCCAAATCAATTCACTTTATGTCCTGATCCAACACATTGTCGCCTATGACAACGTGCCAATGTTTCTATTTACGGAGTCCAACTCCGATGGCCAAGACAAACCATCTCTCAAAAGGGATATAGACAACATAACAATCTTTACATGAATAAAGCACCTAACTTTATTCCCTCGATTGCGGATCATATGTTTTAGACCGTTACCTTAAGAATCGTGTCTACCGCATAATCATCTCATCATATGCCCAATTCTTAAGGTTTAGTCTGACAGTCTTAGACTACTATTTGGTTATCATACATTCAATAATTATGAACGTAAAGAGGACAAGATTTGGTATATATAAATGAATAAATTCTTTATTGATAAAAATATCTCCAAAAACGTATTACATTTTTTACTCCTTAGGGCATACATGTCTAACATATGTTCAATGGGGAGGTCTTCTTGGCTGAACCAGATGAACATGATAGGGATCCTTACGCTTACATAGAAGCTATGGAGGACGTTGATTCAAGACTCTGGACAGAGGCCATGAACATAGAGATGAAGTCTATAGAGACTAATTGGGTCTGGGAGCTTGTGGATCTTCCCGAAGGGGTAAAACCCATAGGGTGTAAGTGGATCTACAAAAGGAAAAGAGGAGTAGATGGAAAGGTCGAAA
The DNA here is from genome assembly GCA_025403435.1 of Artocarpus heterophyllus. Taxonomy (NCBI): domain Eukaryota; kingdom Viridiplantae; phylum Streptophyta; class Magnoliopsida; order Rosales; family Moraceae; genus Artocarpus; species Artocarpus heterophyllus. Next base: position 12,834,785 of record CM046345.1, read on the forward strand.
CCTTTAAGGCTAGACTGATAGCTAAGGGTTATACCAAAAAGGAAGGAATTGACTATGAGAAAACATTTTCGCCTGTAGCCATGCTTAAATCCATCCGAATTCTCTTGTCCATAGTTGTCGCTCTCGACTATGAGATTTGGCAGATGGATGTCAAGACGGCTTTTTTGAATGGCTATCTTGATGAGTCTATCTATATGGAACAACCAGACGGGTTCAAGATCGCAGGTCAAGAGGGTAAAGTTTGTAAGCTGCTAAAGTCTATTTATAGAATTAAGCAAGCTTCTCGTTCTTGGAACATAAGATTTGATCAAGTGATCAAGACTTATGGGTTCTCACAAAACGTGGATGAACCATGTGTTTACAAACACATTAAGGATGGGAAGGTGGTGTTTCTACTACTCTATATAGATGACATTCTGCTAATTGGCAATGACATTGAGGCATTGTCATCGGTCAAATTATGGTTGACCAAGCAGTTTGACATGAAGGACTTGGGTGAGGCTAATTTTGTTCTCGGTATCTAGATCTTTCGAGATAGGAAGAATAAAATAATAGCTTTGTCACAGGCCGGCTACATAGATAAAATTCTCAAGAGGTTTGTAATGCAGGATTCCAAGAAAGGTGGGCAACCATCTAGGTCTGGAATTACTCTTTCTAAGAAAGACTCTCCAAAGTCTGATGAAGAAAGAGAATACATGAAGAAGGTGCCCTATGCTTTGGCAGTGGGTAGTCTCATTGTGCCATGCTTTGCACGAGACCGGATATTAGCTATGCCATCGGGATTGTAAGTCGATTTCAGGCGGATCCAGGACCGAACCGTTGGGTTGTGGTAAAGCATATTTTCAAGTACCTGAGAAGGACTCGAGGGTATAAGCTTATGTATTCGGGTGAGGATTTAACTCCTCTAGGATACACTGACTCAGATTTTCAATCCTGTCTGGATTCTAAGAAATCGACTTCGGGGTTTGTGTTTACTCTGGGTGGCGGTGCCATCAGTTAGAGAAGTGCGAAGCAAGATTGCACTTTGGATTCAACGATGGAGGCCACGTATGTGGCGGCTGGTGATGCTTCGAAAGAAGCAGTGTGGCTCCGCAAGTTCCTTGGGGATCTTGAGGTAGTTCCTGGTATGGATAAAGCGGTATCACTGTACTATGATAACAGTGCGGCAGTAGCTAATGCTAAGGAACTAAGATTTCACAAGAAGAGTAAGCATATTGATCAAAAATATCATGTGATAAAGGACTTCGTTGAGGGCGGGCATGTCACGGTGTGCAAGATCGCATAAGAGGACAATTTAGCTGATCCATTTACGAAGACACTCACTGGGAGAGTCTTCGAGAGGCATGTAGAAGCTATGGGGATGTGAAATTTGCTGTATTTACTCACTTAGTGAAAGTGGGAGATTGTTAGACATGTATGCCCTAAGGAGTAAAAATGTAATACGTTTTTGGAGACCTTTTAATCAATAAAGAATTTATTCATTTATATATACCAAATCTTGTCCTCTTTAGGTTCATATTTGTTGAATGTATGATAAGCAAATAGTAGTCTGAGACTATCAGTCTAAACCTTAAGAATTGGGCATATGATGGACTGATTATACGGAAGACACGATTCTTAAAGTGATGATCTAAAACATATAATCCGCAATCGAGGGAATAAAGTTGGGCGCTTTATTCATATAAAGATTGTTATGTTGTCTATATCCCTTATGGGAGATGGTTTGTCTTGACCATCGGAGTTAGACTCCTTGAATAGAAACATTGGCACGTTGTCATAGGTGACGATGTGTTAGATCAGGACATAAAGAGAATTGATTTGGATTAATAATTCTGTCTCTGTATATCGATTCACTTTAGACAGTCATTTATATTGTATCTTAATCCTGAGATGAATAGTGGGCCCGTTATCTCGACTTGTGTCTTTTGATGTACCAAAGGGTGACACCTACATCTCAATAGTGGTATGCATGCCGGTACGTTGGAGGCATGACTCTTGATAGCGTAGACTTGTTATTCATAGATATGGAATCCATAGCTCCTCTTTAGGAGTAATGATATCCTCTTATATGCGTTATCCTATAATTGAAAAACTAGAGCGCTCAACCATTTGGATACATAGGTGTAACCGAATGGTATACTATCTTTGGATAGTAAGTTTCTGATGGTGAGATAATAGAACGTAAGATAAAAATAATCGGGAAGGTAAGACAAAACTTGTCCTTAAGTCGATTATGGATGATCATATGGGAATACGATACACTATGATATGTCGTGGAGACTTAGCTATACGAGCTTCATAATTCTATAAAGTTCGAGAGTGCAACTCCAAGCTTTTAGTGAGTAGCATTGGAGTTGATAATTGTGAAATGTATATCTGGGATATTAGGTTTCATAATTATCATGAGCTTGAACTTTATAGGTCCATTTTGGTTCCCTTTGCTAGCTCACAAAATCCTGTAATGACACGGCATGCTTTTCTAATAATTGGTGACTTATGTCGGATTTATCAAATTGGTTTAAAATTTGTAAGAATCAAATAATTCAGGTTTGTTTATTGGTTGAATTAATTTTGTAAGAAATTAGTTCAAGATAAACTTGTTGAATTATTACGATCAGATAATTCTTGTCTGTTTATCGGTTGTTTTAATTTTGGACAAATTAGATCAAGATAAACTTGCAGAATTATTGTGAATTGATTTATTTTCTTAGAGATTATCTTGATAAAGTTTGTTTTGATCAGATAACTTCTCTATTGGGTTATTTGAATCAAAACTGAGACTTTATCCTTTAGAATCTCAGGTGAAAAATAAAAGATTTGCAGAGATTTTTTCTAGGGAGTTCGGCCTGTCGAATGACGTGTTCAGCCTACCGATGGGGCCTGTTCGGCCTGTCAATCAGGCTATTCGGTCTGTCGATCAGCGAGAGATAAGATTACGCTTTTTCATGCGGATCTTATCATATATTGATCCGAACTTGATTTGTTTCGAGTTTTTGAGACCTAATCTGAAAAGGACTGACCCCAGGACCAATAGCTATAAAAAGGGAGTGAGTCTCATGATTTACTCAAATCAATAGAGACCAATTGAGAGATTAAGAGTGATACTCTTCTGGTGAGCATCTGAAAACTCCTTGAGAACTTTTGTTCACAAATCACGAACACTAGCTTTGAGTTCTCTCTATTGGTTGGAAGGAGAGTCACCGGTGGAAGAGCTATACGTGTGAGCCCACACTCACTCCGGTTGTGGATAGAGAATAGCAAAGAAGACCAGTTGGTTGAGGCTCTTCTGAAACGTTACTTCTCTACACAGGTTGCGGAGGTTCTTCGGCACACAAAGGTTAGTAAGATCTGTCTAATTTATACATATAACATATCAAACTTGTGTTTTGGAAATTACTCTGATGAAAAATTTTTAAACTTCCGCTACGCACTTTGTTTCCAACACTATCCACATTGTACTCCTGCAAGTGACCTTCCCTAATGAACCTCTTGATTTGGTCTTTCAAGCTTACACATTCATTGGTGCAATATCCCACATCTCTATTGAACCTGTAATACTTTGACCGGTTGCGCCTGTTTGTTCTTGATCTCATTGGCGGAGGACGCTAAAGATACGGTTTATCATTGATCTGATCATAAATGTCATCGATGGATGCAGTAAGAGTGTGGTAAGTTTCATACATTTGTTAGGGTCGTCCTTTTCCACCTTCTTGCCTATACCGTTTAGCATAATCTATGTTGCTCGTCTTCAATAACTCGTCCAGGGGTCATAAACGGGTAGCCTTGGGCCTTCCTGCCCTTGCAGATTTGTTTTCTTTTTGCCTCCATCCTTGTGTTGTGCACTGCTATGGCTACTTTTCATTGACTTCCTGAAGGCTAAACCCTTGACATCCTCTTAGTTGATGTAACTTCCAACCCTCTCCAAGAATTCTTGGTATCTTTTTGGACCTCTGTGGTTGAGATCATCCCTAAAAGGAATGTCTATTTGCATGCTGCTTACCGCCCCATAAGGGCAACATCTTCCAAGACTCTGCCCATAGCGGCTACCTCTCTAGTAAACCTTGCAAGCCAATCCTTAAGGGACGTGCTCAGCCCTTAAGTGAGGAAGCTCAACTTTTCCTTTGCAGGTGGTAGAGATCTCACACCCATAAATTGGTTAAGGAAGGCCACCTTTAAATCTTGAAAGCAAGTTATGCTTCTTGCTTGGAGAGTTCTGAACCATCTCTTTGCTGATCTAGAGGAAGTCTAGCTAAAAGCCCTGCACATAATTTCTTAGGATACTCCATAGAGCTCCATGTATGACTTGTAGATGTGGATGTGATCGTTTGGATCTGTGAGTCCTTCATATGGCATCATTTACGGCTGCTTAAACCTTTCCAAAAGAGGTATCCCCATGGCGACAAGGATCTATACCGTTATAACATTAGAGTTTGCTATCCAGGAAATGAAATTCGAAAATGGTTCAGCCATCAAGCTAAAGGGGAGTCAATAAGTATGCAACTTCTTGAAAATTGGCTTAACTCAAATTTCTTTGGTTTTGCTGTGGGCTTTGTTTGTCCATTGATCCTGGTAGGCCATTTCTGTTCTTTCAAATACTATCATGTACTAATCAGCTTGGAGTTACATCTTAAAACCAAGTCTGATTGAATCCACAAATTTCTTTATATAGGTATAAACATAGCTTGGATTTCTACCCTAAGGCTTTTGTCACTGACAAGGAAGAAGAAGTTGAAATCATAAGCATTGGCATTAGCTCATACCATGTCTTCATTAGGTGTTGTAGAGACAAAGTCCCTAGTGAATATGGTGATGCATTATAGGCAACATTCTATTTAAGAAATGAAACTATGTAAAAGGAAATAGGGCAAATAGATTATGAAATTGATTGGAGTTCAAATTGGAGTGTGAAAAGGATTGGAGTTAGTTTTATATATGGGAAAGAAGGATTCATGACCTATAGTAGCTACTATTTGCTCTGCTATGATCTATCTAATACTTTGTTCTAATTTAGGACATGTTTACAAGACCATAGAGTAATATAATAGGACAGGTAGCGAGATTGAAAGAAAAGTAAAGCAATAAGAATAGGGATCATTTATATTTCTTTGTAAGTTTATCCATTTAATAGTGTAAATGACAACAATATCATTCTCTTTCTAGTGTTAGTAAACTTAAGGAATAGTAATCTTAATAACGTAATTATTAAAATATCTTTCTATATAACTAAATAGTTATTGGATTATAACATTGAAATTTAGACATCTAAATAAATTTGACATCCATTCCTGTTGATAGGGAATCAATAACAAAGGAGATGTGAGGATTAGCCTTCATTTTTCTCATTCCCTTTAGAGCAACTTAGAAGAATACTCCTTAAATGTACTACCTTATAAAAAATGCCCTCCAACATACCACATATTAAAATTGCCCTTTTATTAGAAATTGGGGATTTATTAACTAAGTTACCCTTCCTCCCACTCACTCATGCAAGATATCGGAATGAAACCTTCTAGATTCTATCTTGGAATCCCTCAAGTTCTATGGTGAAATCTGTCAGATTTCATCATAGAACCTGCTAGAACCTGCCATCGGTTGTTGGAGCGGGACTCCAGATTGTAACTTATCAGGTTTTAACTTAGAACCTACTAGATTCTAACATATTTTTTTATAAACAAAGAAGCCCCCTTAAATCTAACATTTCTCAAGTTTAGAGCTAAAGTTTACCTAGAAGATTCCAAAATGTAAATCTCTTCTTTTGGAATGTGAAGACCCCTTAAATCTCATTGATAACAATATCAAGATATAACTACAAAAATCCATTCAAAACTTTATTCTAAACTTTGAATTCACAAGACAAAGTTTAGGTTTTACTTAAACACTTATATAAACTTTCTCCAGAACACTTGTTCTTGTTTATAAGAATGATTTGGAAGCTTGAACCATCAAAATCTTTGAGAGCATATGGCTAGGGAAATGACTTATTTCATGGGAGAAAGGTGGAGAAAAAGAAATAAAAGTTTTTATTCTAATTTAACCTATAGATATTTATAGGGCAAGACTAGAGACTTGTTTGGAATTAAAAATTTATTGAGATACCCATGTGGATAGGGCCAAATTTCTTAAGAAACTTGTTAAAAATTCTACAACTTTGAAGAACAAAATGTTGACCAACTTTAAGTTTTTAGTAGTCCAATTCTACTTTCCTATATTGTCTACAAGCTTCCACAACATTCTATAATTATCTATATTTTCCATACAATATACTTCCTATATAGCTTAATCTTATATAGTATACTTCTTATACTACATATACATTTCAAAATATGATGCAATATATCTAGTAAAAGTTAGCTTTCTAGCTTTTTTTTTTTTTGGCACATTATCTAACTTTTGTTTCTATCATTAAATACTTAACACTTACTTTGCTTAGGACTATGGCATGATATTTTAATCTTGTAGATTCTATATTTACTCTTATGTTTGTCACAAAATTTAAATTTAATGATAATCCTTGTGACATTAATAGTGCTTCAATAGCACTTAAAAAATTTTTAAGCATAGCTTTCATCTCAGAAAATTTGCACATAAACTGCTCATAGTAACTCTTAAAAAATGTACATATAATGCACTAAGGATTTCAATATATCTTGATCTCAAATTTTCATAACAATAAGTATGAAACTCTTTTAAGGAAGGTCATTGATTAAATCTTAATCATATTTTAGATTTAAACTAATGAATTTTTCAGGTGTTATAGATGACTGTTGTGGCAATGGCTCAAGGGGAGATCATTGAGGGGATCCATGGTGGCTAGATTGATGAGAGAATCTACAACAAGGACTAAATGCAATGAAACTAAATGCAATGAAAGAAGAGGGAAAGAAAGAACATGATGGATTGTTTTTTTTTTCTTTTGGTTTTATCACTTATGTACTTTAGTTTATCAGAAATGTACTGTAATTTACCACTATTGTCCCATGGCTTATCACTAATATATATTATGTTTTTTAACACAAATATACTTCAGTTCATCACTAATGGACTTGGATTTATCATTAACATACTTGGATTTATCACCTCCGATACACTATAGTCTATCACTGATGTACTAGAGTATATCACTTATATACTATAACGATTAATAATAGTGAAGGTTGTCTAATTTAAAAAAAGTGTAAAAATTTATTTTAAAGAGGCCATTAAAAAGACTTTTTCTCTATATCCCTATATATAATAAAGTCTATGATATTAATTTAAATTTTTAGTGGGGACTCTTTTAAACCTGAGCAGCTGTACAGTGGAATGTAAATCTGTTCTCCACCAATGAGAACGATCCAAAGGTTGGAACTTAATCTCACTAAAGGTCTATATAGTCTCTTCCACGCCCAATTATAGTCCTAATACAAATAATAAAACAACTATTATTTTAAAAACTGAAAAATAATCAATCAAAAAATTGGGAAAAGAAAAAAGAGATACCAACAACCCATTGTTTCACCACCAACCTAAACGTTTGCTCTTCTCACACCCAACCACTGGCAAGCCCAACTCTACCGTCAAAATCTCTCTACGATCCGTCTTCGTCTTCATCAACAGTTTTGTCATGAGTAGCACGATTGAGGCGAACTTGGCAAAGTAGACACAGGAGTTGTCGTCACGGCCAATGGAGTTTGACTGCACACAAGGAGGGCGAGCGTCGGCAATGGAGAGAGGCTGGACAATGACTGACTTTTGCAACATCGATAGGCCCAATGCCAATGGAGATCTGATTGCGTTTTCTTCATCTACCGGAGCTCGATGATGGCGAAGACTAGCGTTTGCAACACGGATGGGCTAACACTGATGGAGATAAATATTCTTCTCCTCCTCCGGAGAAACAAAGTAAAACTTAGATCTCAGATCTCCGCGTAATTGACAGTTTAGATCCTAGAATTGCTGTTGCGAATCTTGGAGAGACGAGATGTGTCGATGCCTTCATCGGAGAGGTTCTCGGAGTCAGAGATGAGAGACTTTCCCTCTTTTTTTTTTTAATTTTTTTTAAAAATTTTTTGAGTATGTTGGTTACTACCCACAACCAAGACTACTTATTAACGTACAAGCTTACTTCATAACATATATTATATCATCATCCAATGACCTTTAATGTGCACTCTAGTTTGTAGAATAAAAAAACGCCCCACCATAGTTTTTCCAATATAATATTCATTAACCTATATTATTTCAAATATATATATACATATATATGTTATATATACATATATTAAGGTATATAAGAAGCTTAAAAAAATTGGAAAAAAAAATTGAGTGCGGGCCCACATGTCATTCACTGCCTCCGTGCTTGGCAATTGAGTCATTGATGTACTTATCACGTCTTCTCCTTATGGGTCAGATCACGTCTTCCACTTCTTTTTTCTACCAGCTTCGAGGGATTGCCAAACCAGTTGGCCCTGCTGTTTTACTTTTATACATTTATCGTCTTTCTTTTACACAGAACTAAGAAAGCCTTTTTCTCATTCTTTTTTCCCCCAAACGTATGGCTGTCCTTGCTTCATCTTCTTCTTTTGTGATCAAGAATGAAGTTTTCGTCAGTTTTAGAGGAGACACGCGTAATAACTTTACTAGTCATCTTTATGCTGCTTTATGCCGAAAACAAATTCAAACCTACAGAGATGATGAGAATGTCAAGAGGGGAGATGAAATTTCACCTGCCCTTTCAAGTGCAATTGAGGAGTCGATGATTTCACTAGTCGTCTTCTCGAAAGAGTATGCTTCTTCGAGATGGTGCTTGGATGAGCTAGTGCACATACTCAAATGCAAGAAAGAAAGAGGGCAGATTGTTTTACCAATCTTTTATGGTGTCGATCCATCGGATATTAGGAAACAAAAAGGTCGTTATGGTGATGCCTTTGCTGCACATGAAAAGGGTATTGAGCACGACATGAACAAAGTGAAACAGTGGAGAGATGCTCTTACTGCAGCAGCTGATCTATCTGGCTTCCATTTACAAGATGAGTGAGTGAAAGCTTACCATTTTTTTTTTTTTTTTTCCTTTTGAAAATGACTATAATACTTGATCATGCCTTATCATTCAGCTCCGTGTTAAAAAGGAAGCATCTAGATAATAAGTAAATACATGTATATATAGACGTGGAGCTAAAAAAATTAGCCACCGATAGAATGTATCTTAATATTATTAAGAAAAATTAAATAAATACGATATAAAATTTTAGGGGACGAAACATAATTTTAGAGGATACGAAATATAATTTTTTAGAAAATAAAATATAATTTTTATAAAATTTTATATATAATATTAGAGGAAAAAAGTTTAAACTCCTATGTGTGTAGCTATATCTCTGTATATATTAATTTATTCCAACTAATTGAGCTCACTTTCACTTTCACTTTCACTGCTTTTTGATATAATTTCTTTTATCTTGATCTGGTTGAATATCACCAACATCGGTACCAGTTTCTTATGTAGCCGTGTGTATGATATTTGTATACGTTATCAATAATGCGCAAAATTGTATTTAAAAAAAAATAATAAGGCCATACTGGTGAGAAATTATTTCTTTCTCAATTCCTACAACTTTTGCAATTATAAAATCAAGGTCAGCCTCAAAGTCGCCATTTCAAATTTTTTACTAATAATATCGCACTATTCAGTAAAGTAGTCAACACACTTAATAGTGATCGTCGTATGACCCATTCAACACGCTTAATGGATGTATTCATGACATGATTGTTTGAATAAACCATTTTTTCTAACTTGTATGGTCCAGTCAAGATGGATTTTAATTTTTGTTTTTTTTTTAGTCGTGGGTTTGACGATTGAATTGAATATTTTAACCTACCATCTCGCATAACTTGACTTACTCCTTCAAAAATATAATTTGTCCTTGAATTATCCCCATAAAAAAAGGACGAAAAAAATATAATTCTCTTTTCACAAATGAAAAATTTTATCCATACATTAGGATATGTGTCATTATTACATTTTGCTGTCCCCACTATGCGATTTCAAAATCGAGTACGCTGCTTATACTTATTGGACTGTGCGATGACAAAGCAATAACATAATTCAATTATTGGACATTCCCGAAAATATTTATCCCGACAACGACCAATTGATAGTGTTATTAGTTTTTTTTTTTTTTTTTTTTTTTTCATTCCATATGGTGACAAAACAACAAAGTAATTCATTTTAAGCAAAACTTATAACATAACATCTTACAATATGACGTTACACTATGTGTATTTCATAGTTACATTATATTTTCTTGCATGTTACGCATTTGTTGTACGTTCGTATCTTATATTGCAACTATCGTAACTGAAATTTCTTCTTTACTTCTTTTTAGTTCATTTTCCCTCATTTTTTATGTATCATGTACCATGGTATCTAGTATTGCAACTTCTGTAACTCACTACGTCATAACAAGATTTATATGTTCTCAAACTCCAAATACGAAGAAGTTATCAATTTACTATGGTTTCAGTGCATTTTTTATGCTTATGGAAGATTCGCAGGGCCATAAAAACTCCAAAAGTATAATGTTTTTATGATGGTTAAAAATGTTGTGGAAACATTATAAGGTGTTTGGCAGGATGGTTTGAATCGTAGGTTAAAACTGTTCTTCCTATAGTATGTGAGAGTTTTACACTGTAACGATTTTTTTATTATTATTATTACTGTAGCATGTGTGAGTTTTACACCATTTATAACTGAAAAAGTGGTTCAAATCATAACTTGCTAAACACCCCATTAGTTACCACACTTGTTCATAAACCGCCGTAAAATCCCACATCACGATGGGAGATTCTAAAACTAATATCCTACAGTCGTGGTAATTTTCTACGATTGTTTGGTCGTGATAGAATCTATAGTTTCTAATAGTAAGAAATGCGTGTGTTTCACTTTTTTATCTGCATTAGTTGCTTGTCGTTTATGGACAAATTCACATAATATTTTAATTGCTTATTTTATCATTTAAATAAGTGAAAGTTACTGTTACTACTTCAGGTACAATTAAACATTGTTTTCGGACACAAGCCTATTGCCTGGTCCACCTACAACGTTCAGTCACCTACAATTAAGAATAATTCTGACTTTTCACAAAAAGAAAAAAGTATACATTTGATTTTTTTTTGTTCTTCTTGTCTAGATTTTGGCTTTGTCTCTATTTTATGTGATTCTTTCACATAAATTTATTTCTCTTCTACTAGGAATGAGGCAAAGTTAATAGAGAAGATTGTGAAACATGTGTTGAAGAAATTGGATCGACTGCCACAAGTTGTTGTGGATACAGAGGATTTTGTTGGGATAGATGAACGGCTTCAGGAAATTAAATCATTGCTATGCTTTGGATCACCAAATCCTCGTGTCGTAGGCCTTTGGGGGGTTGGCGGTATCGGAAAGACTACTCTTGCTCGCGCCATGTTTTACCGGTTCTCACATCAATTTGAAAATTGCTGCTTTCTTGAAAATGTTAGGGAAAATTCACAGGAACTTGGACTGCCTTGTTTAGAAAAGGAACTCTTTTCGACTCTATTAGAGGAGAAAAGTCTACAGTCAGTCAACATCTTTTTGAAAAATAGGCTCCATAATAAAATTGTGCTCATTGTTTTTGATGATATTAATGATATAATGCAGCTGGAGCGTTTGTTTGGAAATGGCAGTTGGTTTGGATCAAGAAGTAAAATCATCATAACGACAAGAGATAAACAAGTTCCTAGGAAATACACCAACAAAATATACAATGTTAAAGCATTAGACTCCGTGGAAGCACTTCAACTCTTTTATTTGATTGCATTTGAAAAAGAGCCTTCCACACCAGATTATATTAAGTTGTCAAAGGAGATAGTAGATTTTACTGGAGGCAATCCACTAGCTCTTAAAGTCCTAGGTTCCTCCTTTCATTCCCAAACTATACAATATTGGGAAAGTGCATGGAGTAGACTGAAAATAATTCCCAATGGAACAATTCAAAAGGTGTTAAAAATAAGTTATGATGGGCTTGAAGAGGACCAGAAGGATTTATTCCTTGACATTGCATGTTTTCTTAAAGGAGAGAGAAGAGATTTTATAGAGAGCATCCTAGATGGTTACCTTGCAAAGTTAGGAATTGAAGATCTCATAAATAAGTCTCTTGTGACCATATATGATGAGAAAGTTTGGATGCATGATTTGATACAAGGGATGGGTTAGGAAATCGTTCGTGAACAATCTATGAAAGATCTTGGAAAGCGGAGTCGATTATGGATTTCTCAAGATATCTATGATGTCTTAGATAACAAGAAAGTAAGCATTCCATAATAAGTAGCTAAAACCCCATATATATATATATATATAATTGTTTTAAGCAACTTTTTTTTTTTTTTTTTTGTATTTCACATTCTCATTTCTTACTTGTTTAAATTTTCTAGGGAACTAGACAAGTCGAAGGAATATACTTTGACATATCTAAGATGAATGATGATCTACACTTGAAACCTTCAATCTTCAACGAGATGAATAATATGAGATTGCTCCAAGATTTATCACTCAAAATTTTCCAATAACAATATATTCAAACTATACCTTACTCAAGGGCTGCAGTTTCTTCCTAATTCCCTAAGATATCTTTGTTGGCATAACTATCCATCAAAATCTTTGCCAAGAGATTATAAGGGTCAAAATCTTGTTGAACTTGACAAGCCCTGTAGCGAGCTCAAGCAACTTTGGAGTGGTGTACAGGTATGTTGTTATATTAGTTAATGGATTGAATATCATTTGTAGAATATTTATGATTACCTATTATATATTTGTTTTAAAAAAAAATCTTATTAAATTACTTAATTTTTCTTTGTAGGGTCTTGCAAATTTGAAGCGTATCAATCTTGGTTATTCGAATCAATTGATCAGACTTCCAAATCTATCTCGGGCTCCAAAACTAGAAAGTATTAATCTTGAGGGCTGCACAAGTTTAGTTGAAATTCCTCCGCTTAATTTCCAAGGACGTTTTGGACATCTTACACTTCGTGGCTGCTCCAAGATTAAATGTCTTCCAAAGATATCTGGGAATATAACATGCTTAGATTTGGCTGAGGCTACTGTAAAAGAATTGACGTCAACAATTGGATCTTTTCAAAACCTTGTGGAATTGAGGCTCAAAGGCTGTCAACAAATTAAGACTCTTCCAGTGCTTCGGAGGAATATAGAAATGATAGATGTGAGCGGCACATCGTTAAAACAAGTGTCTTCATCTTCAATTGAGGGTCTCCATCGTCTCGAGTGGTTTTATCTTGAAGAATGCAAAAAGCTTGAGAGTCTCTCAACCAACATTTTTAAGTTGACGTCTCTTGAAAATCTCAATCTACAGGGCTGCTCAAGATTAAAAAAGTTGACAGGGACTTCTTGTAGTGTAAAGGGAAAAGAGATTCAACAAGAGTCACCCAATTCTTTTATAATTGAGCAATTATTTGGGCTTCATTGTGAAGACAGGAGATGGCGCAAAAAGATTGAGTTTATTCTAAATTGGGTTTATAATTTAAGCTGTCTTAAGTTTTTGTCCTACCACAACTGCTACTTGAAACTTGAACAGCTCCAAATCAGGCTATTCTCTTTGTTCTCTCCAACATGGCTATATCTATATGGCTGTAACATTGTTGAAATTCCTGAGTGTCTGGGTCTCTTATTCTCGTTAAGAACGTTAGTTTTAGGAGGAAACCATTTTGACAAAATACCTTCAAGCATTATACATCTTCATCAGTTGGAAGTACTCGCTATTAATAATTGCAAGAAGCTTCAGTCTTTACCACAACTTCCATTATCTATTAGACATCTTAATGCAAGTGGATGTCCTTCACTGGAGGCACTGTCAAGTTCTGGCTATGGATTCACATTTAGACACCTAAGTGTCAAAACACACAGTTTCTATACAAAGGAGTCTTGGTTTTCGAAGTGCTGGAAATTAAAACAGAATGCGCATAGTGAGTTAACTGATTTCTTATACAGAGTTGAAGAACCAATGGTATGTCCAAATTTATAATCTCCTCTATTGCTTTTTTTTTTTTTAATCAAAATGGCTTTTAAGTAATTTTTGAGAAATAGAAAAAATTGACAGTTACAATATTCTTGAATTTTATTGGTGCAGCAAGAATCATACCATTGTAACATTAGAGTCTGCTATCCAGGAAATGAAATTCCAAAATGGTTCAGCCATCAAACTGAGGGGGAGTCAATAAGTATGCAACTTCCTGAAAATTGGCTTAACTTAAATTTCTTGGGTTTTGCCGTGGGCTTTGTTTGTCCATTGATCCCGGCAGGCGGTTTCCGTTCTTTCAAATACTATCATGTACAGATCAGCTTGGAGTTACATCTTAAAACCAAGTCGGGTCGAATCTACAAACTTTCTTTATATAGGTATAAACATAGCTTAGATTTCTACCCTGACGTTTTTGTCACTAACAAGGAAGAAGAAGCTGAAATCAGAAGCAGTGCATTAGCTCGGACCACGTCTTCATCAGGTGCTGCAGAGACGGAGTCCCTAGTGACTATGGTGATGCATTAGAGGCAACATTCTATATAAGAAATGAAACTATGAAAAAGGAAATAGGGCGAATGGATTACGAAATTGAACGGAGTTCAAATTGGAGTGTGAAAAGGATTGGAGTTGGTTTTATATATGGGAAAGAAGGATTCACGACTCTTTAGCAGCTACAATTTGCTCTATTATGATCTGTATAATACTTTGTTTAACTTAGGTTTACTAAACCATAAAGGAATATAATAGGAAAGGTTGTGAAATTAGAAAAAAAAGTAAAGCAATAGGAAGGAGGATCGTTTAATTTCCTTTGTATGTTTATCAATTTAATAGTGTGAATGATAATAATCTCATTCTCTTTCTAGTGTTATAAACTTAAGGAATAGTAATCTTAATAATGTAATTATTAAATATCTTTGTATGTAACAACAATTAGATTATAACATTAAAATTACAACATTTAAGTAAATTTGACATCTATTCTTGTTAAAATTCTTGTTAAAGGGGAATCAATAAGAAAGGAGATGTGAGGACTAGCATTTTTTTTCCTCATTCCCTTTAGAGCGACTTATAAGAATATCCCCTAAATGCATCACCTCATAAAAAAATACCCTCCAATAAAACACATATTAAAAATGTCTATTTATTAGACATTGGGGATTTATTAAAAAACTAAGTTATCCTTCCTTCTACTCACTCATGCAAGATACTGAAATGGAACCTACTAGATTTCGCCTCGGAACCTAGGTTCTGTCGTGGAACCCGTCAGGTTCTATCATAGAATCTGTCAAAACCCGCCTTCGGTTGCTGCAGCAAGATGTCAGATTATAGCCTACCAAGTTCCAACTTAAAACGCACCAGATTTTAATATATTTGTTTATAAACAAAGAAGCACCTACAACCTCTAGTTGCCGACATGAATGCCGAGTTGTAACCTGCCAGGTTTCAACTTAACACTTACCAAATTTTAACATTTTTCTTTAAAACAAAGAAATACCAACCTCCTCCAGTCACCAACGTGGGTTGTAACCTGTCAAATTCTAACTTGAAACCTACCTAATTCTAACATATTTTTTTAATGTACAAGATTTCGTCTTGAAATCGTCGGGTTCCATCTCAAAACTAGCCAAAACTTACTAGGTTTTGTCGTAGAGCCCACCAAGTTCCAACATGAAACCCGCTATAACTTGTAGGAACCCGTCAAGTTTCAACATAAAACTTGCCTAGTTTCATCCCAAAACTTACCAGAACAGCCAAAACTCGCTAGAATTTTGTAAAAAACTAGTATAGCAAAAAAAAAAAAACCAAAAAAAACATATTATCTTTTTTTCTAACAAATACTATCGTATTATAATTGTTCTGCAAAATCATTACAAAATAATAACATGACCATATTATACAAATTCTCATACAAATAAAAACAAGAATAAAATTTTTTAAAAAAATAAATAAAGATTCAAATGCCTCTTTACTACTTATTTTGATTTTCTATCTAACCTTTTAAATCGAAAAAACCAACTCAAATTCATTTAACTGCTTCAATGTAAATAAAAAAAAAAAGAAAAAAAAAAGCACAGTTAACAGTTAACACCGCAGAAATCAATCACTAATTTGCAGTATCTAATCACTATCAACCCGCCAACCAAAAAACAAACTTTATCAAAAAGAAAAACCAGCAACGACAACAAACACATATCTATATGATCAAAAATCAAACAACAAAATATCTAATCGTTCACAATAGGACTAATCAACGACATTTATCATAAAAAGGACATTAGCACTAGATGAGCATGTATATGTACAACTACAAAACATGATTGAACCTCAATATTTAAGTATTTATCAACTTCTCCTCTGCAATCTTTATACGTGGAAAGTCCACAACTAAAAATTCCAGGGAAAAGTTCAAATTCAAATAAATGATGGAATTGTTGGAAAAAAAAAACTACTTTACTATGAACATGCTTGCCAAACATGCAGTATTTCTATTGAATAATTATCACACAACAAGCATTTAGCAAATAATGTGAAACATTCATTACCTTCTTAACAGGAAAAACCGACTCAGCTTCAGATCTAGATCGCATCAAGACACGAACACTACGAAGAGGGAGCAGAGAACAGAGAGAGGCGGGGTGTCGGTCGCTGCAACAGCGCCGATGAAGAGAGAGCAGTGTAGAGATGGTGGAGGCGCTGATCAGAGACGAGATCCAGCGCCACCTTCATCGGCGCTGCAACGGCGCCGATGAAGAGATTGCAAAGATTGCAAAGAGAGATAAGGCAAGGAGAAGAGAAGAGAAAGGCAGAGACGCCGTGCCGCGAGTGACCTTCTTCGTACCAATTCGAATTTGGCGCGAATTGCCCTATACTTGCCGGAGATCTCCATGAGATCTGAGACGGAGAGAGAGTGGAGAGAGATCTAAGAGGTAGTCTGAGAGAGGCGAGCAGAGTGGAGAAAGATCGAGAGAGAGCGGCGTAGAGAGAGAAGGGAAAGAGTTAGAATTTGTTTGTTTAAATCACGGCCAAAATATCAAATAATAAATCAAATTAAAATGAAAATAATTAAAAAATAGTAATTTTGAAAGGCAAAAGAGAGGATTACATTTTTAATGAAGAGTGTTTATAGAGGACATTTCATATAGTTTTTTTTTTTTTTTTATTATGTAGGCCCATAAAACTCATATTTTTGTTTTTATGAGTAAAAACCCTTTATAATAAAAAGGGGATCACTTTTTTTTTTCTTTTCTTTTAAAGTGAAGACAGCAAAGTTCGATTTTGAATTCGTAGGGTTAATGTTACCAAATCTATCTCTTTGTACTCTCTAACTTAAAAACAGTACCATAGATTCCTCATTATTTAGTTTCATATTGAGCATAGATTTCCTACTTTAGATTTGGATTCACTTTTTAAGGAAATAGTCTCTTTGCCAACGTAATAGAGATACACTAAGCAAAAGCAAAAAAAGAGAAAGTCCTAACTTTTAAAATAAATAAATAAATAAAATGGGAGGGTGTGATATAACTTATTTCTCTACTATGAATTCTGTACTACTGGCATAATTCTGTGGGCCACATGCATTATTTTTTTAATGAAGACAAAAAAGACAGAAAGATCGTTTGAAATTCAACATTTGTTTTGTGAGTGGTGTTTTTGCTGAATTAGCAGTCAGCACAACATGGGAATACTCTCTTATTTCTCTGTTAGATTCATTTTCTTAGCTTTTTTTTTTTTTCCTAAGGTGTTGCAAATGAATGTACACAACTAAAAAACCCCAAGCAATGATGGTTTTTAATCACCATTAAGAGCATAAGATAAATTATCAAAAGCCTCCCTTAATCAAGATGCCATTAAAAGTTGCTGAGAATAGATAGTAGCCAAAATTACATGTTTTAGACAGTAGCAGAACCTCATTTGCCATCTAAAGCTTTACTGCCACACGGGTCTTGGGTACCTTCTTTTTTTTTTTTATGAAAAAAATTCTCCATATTTTTAAAAATAAATATAGTGTAAATATTTTTTTCATTTTAAAAATTCTATTAATTTATTATGCATACAAGTAATGCAACTTTTACACAAGGAAGGGAGATATATTTTACTACTTATAAGTCACTGACAGAATGATGACTCAAAATATAATAAATTAACGTTTAAAAAAGTTGACTAAATCAAATTAAAAAAAGTAGGTCCATGATGATCACTAAGTTAAATAAATGCATTAGGCATCAAAACCTTAGTCTAAAGAAATGGAGTTATAGGCAATTTCCTCGATGGTTGGCTTCCTGAAAAACTATACAAAAAATAGAATAATTTCTTAAACTGTTATTTTTCATAACTCTAGACTCAATTTGACATAATAAGATTATGCACTTACCCCTTCTTCTCCCATGTATATAGCTCCAAAGGTAGAATCAATAAGCGTATACATTATATAGTATTAGCATTTGTATTTGATGGTGGACGAGGGCACTATTTACAAAACAACATATGTTTTCACTTGATGTCGAATAATATAATATAAAAATAATTATTGGTGATATATAAATTAACTTACAGTAACTCAGATCCGATTTGGTTTCTTTAAACTAGTTACTCTTTTAAGAATATCGTTGAACATCAAAAAAGCTTTACACTCATAAAAATAGAAAATTGATTAAAGAAATTATTACGAAAATATATACAAGGATAGCCATGATTTAACAATATCATATTAAGGATTTAAAAAAACTTATGTAGACATGCCTTTAACCCTTCAAAAGTATTTACAAAAAGTGTCTGTTTTGCACTTAATGAATTTGAATTTGTCTACTTATAAACAATATTACAAGACTATCTACTTTTTAAATTAATGACTTGAAATGCTCATTATACCTTAGTGTTTAATTTTGTAAGCTTAAACAATTTGTGGCATTTTTTATTCATTGTATATTAGTATTATAATGAAGGATATGTTAATTCCATCTTTTTTATATACCCCTTTTTTTAGTTGATTTTGATTAATTGCCCGTTGACTTCCCTTCAGCATTGCTTTATTTGATTCTTTGCTATTGAAATATGGGTTTTTTTTCTTTGCTTCATTTGATTAATTACACATTGAATTCACATCAGTAAGCATTTATTCAGGTTATATAATAGATTTTTTATTCTTTATTATTTCAATAATTTTTGATGTCACCACTGTTTTATATTTGGTTCACATTCATTGTTTCCGTTGCTACAATTTGATATGATTATTACTATAAAAATATATAAATTACGATAATAATATGTATAAGATAATTTTTTTATAGTCTTCACGATTTTTTTATAATATATGTTTTTTTTCTTACATGAGTTTCTTGTATGCATAAATTGCACAAAATTATTCAGTTTTCTAACTCTAAAAAGAAAAAAAAATGAAAAATAATCACGCCAAAATAAGTTCAAGCTATCACATACCGAAAGTTGTCTTGGTTATTATCATTATGATATTTAAAGGACAATAATGAACAATCTAAATTATGCGAGATAGGACGCTTGATCGACGATTTTGTGCAGGAGTGGTTTTGGCTTCAACGGAGATGGTGGTTGGGTCGAGTTAAGGTTTCTGTAGTTTAAATAATGAAGGTTTTCTATTTCATTTTTTTTATTAACGAGGCATTTCTGAATTAATTGCTAATTTCCTTTTTTAAGGGGTAATTGCCCATTTATGTGTTACCTTAACGGAGCTTTTTTTTTTTTTTTCTTTTTTTTTTCAAAATAGTAATGAAGCTTTAATGACCTGCATGAAACAGCATACTACTCAAATAAGCTAGTCGTTTCTTTTTTCCATGTTTTGTCTAATCAGAATAATTACCCATTCATTATAAAACGTTCGAATTTATTTTATTTTTTACATTTCAATAAGGAAATAATAGGGTTGATTCTTTTTTATTACAATTCATGGCTATAGTGATTTTTACCTATAGTCTAGTAGACATTTGTGTAAATCACTCTAACTCCTTATGTGTATTTCCATGGAGTGGGTTTGTATAGTAACTTGTGTCCATATATGACGCGATGAGACATGAAACCCAATATACACTAGAAAACCAAATTTAAACTGTTAATAATTCAATTAACGAGAAATAAAATATTATCAAGTAGGCCATCTAGAAGAACGGTTGGAACCATTAGTTACAATTATGAACAATATAAAGCTCTCACATTATAGCAAAAAGTTAAAAATTGCTACAGTATAAACGATCTCATATTTTACAGTCTTCA
Organism: Artocarpus heterophyllus; assembly: GCA_025403435.1. Taxonomy (NCBI): domain Eukaryota; kingdom Viridiplantae; phylum Streptophyta; class Magnoliopsida; order Rosales; family Moraceae; genus Artocarpus; species Artocarpus heterophyllus. The sequence goes on from CM046345.1 coordinate 12,855,058, forward strand.
AATTAAAACTGCTAGTTTTAACTGTTCTTTCAAACAGCTTAAAAATCACGTGACTTAGCCATATGGAAGGAAAGCAAGACCTCTATCTATAGTTTTAACTAGATTATCAACTACATTTTATGCTTGATTGTAGAAATATCCAATATTGACATAGCAAACATGTGTAGAAATATCCAACATTAACATAGCAAACATGTAGATTTATGAATGTATAATTATAAATCTGTTTGATTGGATCATCGTGGTATGTAGGTGTCTAAAATCCAAAATACAAGCCTTGTTACCTATAATCATTAAAACAATAAGAAAAAAGTTGATCATGAGAGATATCCCTTACCTCATATAGACTAGACTGCAACACAATTAATGGACATTGCCTTTATCATGCAAAACTGTATAAGATTGTCATGGGGGACATAAAAAAGTTATTGATAAACAAAACTTATTTTTTCCAACGGCACTTGTATCACCCTTCAATTCCCCATATTTTGACAAGTGTCGACATGTCTTCCAACTATTTTATTGGGTCGTTAGTTATCTCACTATTATTTGAAGTACTAGTTTGAATGCGCTAATCTTGAGCCTCATATCGTGATGGTGTGAATGGATTAATTTTGGGATGGCAAGGCTCAAATTGGTGTTCAGAAGGAAGTTGCGAAAAAGGTTCTTTTGGTATCTTATGGTGGGTTTGAATTTGGGAGATTATTCTTTATGAGTTTGCTTCTATCCTTGCACAAAAGCAACATTCTGATGGTTAATTGTAAAAGGATTACATAACTATAGTAAGATATTAATTATAATTTTCTATGATCCAATATACATACATACATACATACATATATATATATACACACATACACCTGTGTCAACACAACTCTCTACTTGGGCCATGTCATATGTGCCCCAATTGCCTTCCCAAGAGTTTCAATTGTTCTTCCATGTACACAGAATTAGGTATCAGGGCATCCTCCTGTAGGGAATATGAACAAAGGCGCAAAAATTCTTTTCCCCCTAAAGGTACTATATGTATCATATGACATGATCCACCAATTTCTATAATACTACCAATAGCAACTAGATTGTTAATTGATCGACCCAACAGCTACTAACAAATAGATTTTCAACTAACTTAATAGCAAAGTAGATATTTGTTACTAACCTTCAAAAATTCATTTTGAGGGTTCAAATTTGAATCCTCACCAATATATGAAATTAGGGACACTATTCAAAATGTAGCATGTTGCTCACCATCTTCTTCACTTCCATAGTCTGGGATTGAAGCATCACTAGTATGCAAAATCGGAGACAGTATATTGGAAGTAGTTTGTCCATCATATTCTTCATGTTGAGAGTTCAGGCCCAAAGTCTCTTCATTCAACATGTGAAATTGGAGATTTTGTCATGAGATTAGTATGCTAAAGACCATTTCTTTCTTCTATTCTAGTCCGAAACTCTCCAATTTGGTTGAGTTCTTGTTAGTTCAACTCTATTTGGTTTTTCAATTTTGTTTGCTGTATCTAGAATATTGCTCATTGTTTTCTCATCAATTCTGCTTCTTGTTCTCTTAAACTTACTTCTGCCTTTGTCTTTAAAGTATATTTTTAAAATTAGACCATGTCCAACTCCTTGAATACGATCAAAATGTTTGGGCTTTCTAAGTACTTGGGTTAGAATACGATCCTTGCACCCGATTGGCAACAATCATTGTTGATGTAATTCACTCATTTTATACTGTAACAGATTGAAACATATTATATTTTTTCTATAAGATAAACTTAGCTAAATTGGAGAGATTAAGCATTCACTTTCTATTCTATCTGTATAATATTTACTATCCTCCTTTCTAATTTCTCTTTTTTATTTTCACATGCTGTTATCCATAACACTAATTGATCAACATCATTTGTCTCACCAGTTTTGGCTTGTTGCATCAAAAATGATATAAAATATAAGTAATTGAATACATAGGCAGATGCAAATCTAAGAAATTTTAAGAACTGACAATTTCAGCTTCTAGTTGTTAGACGTGTATGCCCTAAGGAGTAAAAAATGTAATATATTTTTGGAGGCATTTTTATCAATAAAGAATTTATTTATTAATATACTAAATCTCGTCCTCTTTATGTTCATATTTGTTGAATGTATAACACCAACTTATTTTTATGTAATGAATCATGTTAAGTTAGTAACGACGTTAACGATATTTTATTAATAAATTATGTTATATGTAATGACATATGATGTTAATGTTACTAATTTTTTATGTCAAGTTTTATGATAGGTGACGACTGCATGAAATCGTTGTGCTCAAGTGTTCATGATTATTTTGATATATGTTTAATTATGATGCAATGATGTATGAATGTTTTAATTTATGGCATTTATGGACAGTTCGGTAGGCCGGACTTTTAAGTTCGGCAGGCCAAAAAGTCTGCCCAAGATCGACAGGCCGAAGAAAGCCATCGGCAGGCCGAACTTGGTGGAAACCGGCAGGCCGAAGGGAAAAATCGGCAAATCGAACACGGCTGACAAGCAGTCAGCAGAAATCTCTCCAAATTTATGGCTGAGATAATTATGTTAAATAGGTGATTAATTGGCATATTAATGGAATAATTTTGTCAGTTAAGGAAATTAAAAGGTTGACTTAGCATTGATTTGTATAATTTTAAATGGTTTCCCATTTTAAGAGGGCAAGATATGGCAAGTGTGACTAATGGATTTGACTTTTCCTCTTTTCTCTCCTTCTTCCACGCCATTTGCTATCTAACAGTCAGAAAATTCTGACTTAATGATGGGTAATGAATCTCCATTATGTTCATTACGTTAAAAAAAATTTAACGTTCCTTCCTTAGATATTCTCTCATCTCTCTCTGTTCTGAGATGTTCTCTCATTCTTCATTCTTCTTCTTCTTCTCTTCTCCTCGCATTCCATTTCTTCTCTCTTGAAAATTCTCTGCAAGAAAATTAAAAGAAAAAGTCATATTTTGTTGGTTGAATTCAAGAATTTTGAGAAGAGATTTCAAGGTAAGAACTCAATTTTTTCCGTTAATTCTGAAAAGAATTTTTCTCCTCCATAATTCACCTACAATATCTCTCTAGTTATTGTATTTTGCCTTGAGTTTTTCTTATATATGATGTTCATGTATGTATTGTGTGATGTTTTTCTAAGTTTCATACTGTTTGGATATGGTGCAAGAAATTTAATGTTTATTCAAGAAGTAAATAAATGATGTTTTTCATGAAAATTGTCAAGAATGTGCATGTATAATGTATGATGAATGTATTTTATGTTATGATGAGTATATTTTATGTTATGAGAATTCTATGAGAAAACTATTTTAACAATGTTATTTCTAGATTTTGTTTATGAAATGTTATATATATGTTTAAATGATTTTATGATAATGAAATAATTTTATGCATGATAATATGGTGTTTGTATGAATTTTTAGAATTAATATATATATATTTAATTGTTTGAAATTGTTTTATTTAAAAGATAATTATGTTAAAAATGTATGGTTTGTTTTTATATGCTTAAGGTAATTTTTATGATTTAAGAAAAATCATAATAACATGTTTATGTGATGACAATTTTTATGGTTATGAGTTATGTTTATTATATGAGATGAATGTATATATGAATGATATATGAATGAATGTTTTATGATAAGTATTAATTTTATTGTATTTTTAATTGGATAAATGGCATGAACATTCAAAGAAGCGAGCACATCGAGACCGCGGTGTCATCACCAAAAGTATATTAAGGTTAAGTAAGCTAGCGTTAAGGTAAGTACATTCTCACCTGTAACATGACACGTTCTACAAGGTTTGATGATATATTCACAATGTTATTCATGATGATTTTATGGTTATTTTCCTTAAAGGATTTCTTATGAAAAATTATCATGATTTAAAGTTATGTATGTATGATGATGACATGTTTCAAAGTATGAAAATTATGTATATATGTATCACCTAATAAGTGTTGCACACCAATGTTATGAAATGATATATTATGATGTCATGTTTGGTTTGGGATTAGCTACCATTCTCCTCTCATGGCAGCGCGTCTACAATGATGTTCATGGTGCAACACTTGGGCCCTAAAGATGAAATGGAAGATGTTTTAAAATGGTCAATGAAATGAAAGATATGTTTCTATGAAATTGTGCTTAAGGCACTTTTATGATATGATGACAATGATGATGATGATGTTTATGTAATGTTTTAAACTGTGAGAATTATATGTACTTACTAAGCATTAGCTTGATCATGTTTTATGTCATGTTGCAGATAAGGGTAAGAAAATCATGGACTAGGTGGAGGACATGGGAAGACGTGTGAGCGCTAAGCACGATGAATTGTAACTGGAAGCACGCCAAGAAGAACGTTTTTTTAAATCAAGTTTCATGTTTGAACATTTTTTTATGATAAATATTTAAAGGATTCTTGAACTATATTTTATATTTTATTTCATTATTTTAAGTGTTATGAACTTCCGCATCTTTATGAAAGGATGGTTTTGTTTTAAAAATTAAGTTTTCCCAAGGATTTTTGGCTCAGTCGGCCCGCCGAACATCTTGGTCGGCCTGCCGATGTCTGAAAGTTCAGCCTGCCGATTATGTTTTTGGCCTGCCGGACGAAGATGATTTTTAAGCCAGTTTTGCAAAGCCTCTGCCGGCCTGTCGGTTGAGAAACTTCGGCCTACCGAAGTCCCAAGTTCGGCCTGCCGAACTGTGGTAGTAAGTAAATTTGAAATGATATCATGATTGATGAGTTATGATGTGATGTGTTTTTATAAGTCCTGATTTTACAACTTGGTATATTTATTCTATTAAAATAAGTTCATGATTAATTTAAAATATAATTGAATTATTTATTGTATGGAATAAGTTAAGCAACGTGAATTAACAATGTTAAGTTATAAAAAAAAAATGTATGAATGAATGGATCCTGGTTATGTATGTTTAAATATGTTTACAAATTAAGGTATCGTATAAGTTTTATAATTATGTTTATGTTTAAAGTTTACACAAGTATGAATGTATGAATGTAACGACATCTGTGACGTCCGAATTAAGGGGCGTTACAGAATGTATGTTAAATAAATAATAGTCTAAGACTGTCAGTCTAAACCTTTAAGAATTTGGCATATGATGGATAGATTATGTTGAAGATGCGATTCTTAAGGTGACGGTCTAAATCATAAGATCCACAATCGAGGGAAAAAAGTTGGGTGCTTTATTCATGTAAAGACTGTTATGTTGTCTATACCCCTATTGGGAGATGGTTTGTCTTGACCTTCGGAGGTGGACTCTATGAATAGAAACATTGGCACATTGTTATAGGTGACGATGTGTTGGATTGGGACATAAAGTGAATTGATTTGGATTAATAATTCTGTCTTAGCAAATCGATTTACTTTAGACAATTATTTGTATTATATCTTAATCTTGAGATGAATAGTAGGCCCGTTGTCTTGACTTGTATCTTTTGATGTACCAAACGGTGACACCTACATTTTAATAGTTGTACGCATGTTAGTATGTTGGAGACATGACTCTTGATAGTGTAGACCCGTTATTCATAGATATGGAATCCATAGCTCTTCTTTTGGAGTAGTGATATCCTCTTACATGCGTTAACCTGTAATTGGAAAATTGGAGCGCTCAACCATTTGGATACAAAGGTGTAACCGAATGGTATACCATATTTGGATGGTAAGTTTTTTGATGGTGAGATAATGTAATATAAGATAAAAATAATCGGGAAGGTAAGATAGAACTTGTCCTTAAGCTGATTATGGATAATCCTATAGGGATGCGATACACTATGATATGTCAAGGAGACTTAGCTATACGGGCTTTGTAATTCTATATAGTTCGAGAGTGCAACTCCAAGCTTTCAGTGGAATAGTGTTGGAGTTGATAATTATGAAATGTATATATAAGATATTAGGTTTCATAATTATTAGGAGCTTGAACTATATAGGTCCATCAGGTCCCCTTTGCTAGTTCACAAAAATCCTATAACAATACGGCGTGCTTCTCCAATAATTGGTGACTTAGGTCAAATTTATCAGATTGGCTAAAATTCAGAAGAATTAAATAATTCATGTCTGTTTATTACTTGGATTAATTTTGAATTAATTCAAGATAAACTTGTTGAATTATTAGGAATTCATTTATTTTCCTAGAGATTATCTAGATAAAGTTGTTTTAATTAGATAACTTTTTTATTGGTTTATTTGAATTAAAACTAAGACTTTATCCTATAGAATCTCAGGTGAAAAATAAAAGATTTGCTGAGATTTTTATCGATAATTCGGCATGCCGATCCTTAGGTTTGGCTCGCCGATGTGGGAAGTTCAGCATGTCAGTTAGACAGATCGGCATGCCGACCGTGCGATAAAAAGATCACAAGTTTTCACACGGATTTCATCAGATATTAATCTGAATTTGATTGTAATTTGAATTTTGAGGCATTATCTTATAAGGACTGACATCTAGGCCTAACCTCTATAAAAAGGGAGTCAATCTTATTATTATTTAGATCAATTGGGAGATTAAGAGTGAAACTCTGATAGTGATATTCTAAAACTCCCTAAGAGCTCTTGTTCACAAATAACGAACACTAGATTTGGGTTTTTTCAATTGGTTGGAAGGAGAGTCACCTAGAGGAAGAGCTGTACGTGTAAGTCACACTCACTCCGATCGTGGATAGAGAATAGTAAAGAAGGCCAGTTGGTTGAGGTCCTTCTAGAACGTTACTTCTCTTCACTGATTGAGGAAGCTTTTCAGCATTTATAAGGTTAGTAAGATCTCGTTAATTTATACATATAGCGTGTCAAACTTTTATTTTAAAAAATACTCTAATATAAAAGTTTTTAAAATTTTACTGCATACTATTTTTTTAACAATTGGTATCAGAGCCATGGTTTTTAGGTAAATTTGCAAGTTTGTGATCATACTATATGTATAAAATTATGTGATTTTAATCTCTTCTATGTTTGAATTTAATTTTATAGAGAATTGGTACTCTAGGCATCTATATAACATTATATGTTGTCATAGAATATATGATGAATGCTTATTAATTAATTAAGATTAATTAAATTATTATTTAATTATTAATTAATTAATTAATATATGTCGATTATGGTTCCTTAGAGGTTAGAATGTGTATCTAAGTTTTTCATGTAATTAGATGGCGGATTGTCATCTCCGTTTAGGAATTATTATTTAATTTTAAATTTATAAGAATTTTGTAATTAAATAATCATTCGAAGAAGACGGATCTATAAGATGGATCTAGAAGACCGATGATGGCGTTCCCAGGTATTTCCTGTGTCTCTAATTTTATGTTTTGGAATTGTTGAAAATAAAATTGATGAATTGCATTAAAAAATTATATTTTCTAGAAAGGGTGATTTCTGCTCGGTCAGCATGCCGAATCCTCCAATTTGGCTGTCACAACCCACCTTTTCGGGCTGTGATAAACTTTTTTCTTACATAAATATAGGAGAAAATTTAAAATTTTGTTTCACATACAGATATTAACTTCCTTTGGAACACAAATATATACATATATTTACTTAACACACTTATTTGTACAATACTGGTTTTAGCAACTTTGAAAACATAGATATATATACTTGTACTTACATAACAACTTTTCTTATGCAATACTATTTTCTAAACTTTACATTTCAAAATAACATAAAATATGTTACAGCGGAAATATAACAGTGGCGGATTTCATACCTAATCTGCACTCTAATCATTGCTCCGCCAGCTCGTCAATAAAATTATTCTGACCTTCTCGTCGGAATACCTAGAGCATGAAATACTTAATGAGCTTATGCCCAATAAGTCCTATATAACCCACATGCACATTCAATAAAATGCATAATCTCATTATGCTTTCTTATAAACCTTCTTTATCATTATCATTTATTGTCTTTAACTAGGGCCCAAGTGTTCGTACTATTATGCACTTAGGTTTACGTAACATCGTGACCATACTATATCCTTAAACTCCTCTTGAGCTAGGAGTCGGTACGACACTTTTCCTTACTTCTGGTAATATAATTACCAGTCCATTTATTATGGCTATCATACCATACATGAAGTGATAAACACATGTTATACACAAAATATAAAAACTCATGTACGATATAGTACACACAAGTACATACTTTTATACTCATAGGTATACATTAATATACACACCGGTATACAATATAATATACACATAGTTATTTATTTAGTATACTAACAGGTATACGCCAACATACTTATAGATACTCATGTCATAGCATACACATATGTATACACCTTGATATACACACAGTTATACATATACACATATCACACTCTATACTTACAATTCTATATTGTAGGTGGGATGGGTACTTACTTGATTTTGTGTACTGCACAAATCAACCTCGATTTCCTCTTTCCTAGACTTCTAGGATCCTGTTGCCAATTTCAAAGCCAATAGCCAAATTCACTATGTTTCAATACAAAGTGATCGTTAGTTGATTAATAAATTGAGTTGCATAACTATATACAACTCCAAAAACCACTGGTTTTTCTTATTTGTATTTTCTGCTACCCTATCGTCTCTAATGAAGGGTGGAAATCTTTCCAATCATTCCCTTTCCCCTTTGAAATATTTCAGAGTGGTTCGGATTATTCAGGCAAAACGACGATTTTGTCCCTAGTGGGTCTACTAACTTTCCTAAGCTCGATTTTGCTATTCTAATGAAAAAGTTACGTGCTAATTTAAAAATAGTACCCTAGTGGGTTAGATCTCCTTATTTCACATCTATGCCCAATTTTAGTAAAACTTTACAGTTTAGTCCCTTAACTAAAAATTTTGACAGTTTCACCCCCGGGGCTACTATTTTTCTCTTTAAACCAAAATTTACTATTTTTCATGAGGAACATTTTTACTCAAAGTACCATACCCTAAATCATTTTACAAAATGACATTTTTGCCCTTTCAATTTTTTTTTCAATTTTAGCAAATTCTTGAAAGATTAAAATTTCACAAACGATTGAGATTTTCGACGAACTGCCTATAATGCCTAACAGTTTCATTGAGATCTACAACTTTTATGTTTCAACTTTTTCAAAATTCTCACTGTATAGGGTTGTTTTTAGGCAATTTTTATTTCTACCGAGAAGAAACTTTTTCTTTCAATTAAGTCCTTAGGGTATTTTTGTAAAAATCCATTTTTAAATAGTAGATCTACCCCTGCAAGGGCAGTTCCTACCCTTGTTTGAACCATTTTCCATGGCCAACATCATTTTTGAAAAACTAGTATTAAAATTACAAAAACATCACACTATTTACATAAACTATCGTTTTGCAACTTAAATCCTAAATTTCCACAATATCAACATCCCATAATTCATTTTTCTATGGGATTTAACTAAAAAAATTGCTCAAGAATCCCAAATAACTCCTTATGCTTTTAGCCTTTCAAGGCCTCTTTGAATCTCCTTTCTAGACACTATTTCCATGCAAAAATACCATGAATTAATTTCCTTTCTTTTTCCCAAGAAAAAACCCAAGAAACTTTGAAAAAGTTTAGGTTTTTACCTTAAAACTTGTTGGAATTCCTTGGATTTTGCCTCTTGAACTTAATTGGGGTTATTTTTGCAAAGATTTGGGTTGAGAAAATTTTTGAGAGGCTCCAATAATGGCTGTCGTGGAGGTTGAAGAAAAAGAAGAAAAGAAATTTTACGTAACTTTGCATTTAATGCATGTTTATCCTCTTAGATGACTTATCGAGAAACCAATTGGGTTACTTGGTGTCACCATGAGATTGGGCCACCTTTCATGGCATGGTGGCCCAATAAAATTCAATTAGGTGTCCACTTTATGGGGCCCAAAAATTTACACTATGTAATTTTTCACTACACAGTATTTTTCTTATACTGCTGTGGTCAAATCAGCGCAACTCATATCCTTAGACTGTAAAAAAAATATTTTACTTACCTTTCATTTACTTTTGGAGGCCAAACGTAACATTTTCTATATCTGTGTTTTCACTTAGCAGTATACTTATACTGCATCTGCCTCCTTTCCACACTAGGTTAGGGTCTCGATTGACTCTATGTCTTATTCATACTCTAATTATCCATTCATGTATATCACAATTTTATAATTAATTGTGATATAAAATTCATTTTATGGATATTATTTACAAATTTTTAAGTAATTAAACTCATAAAATCTGTATTTAACAATATCCAATATTGCATCACATTCACAATGAATTTTTCAATGAATACTGCTTAATTATACATTATCACAATTCTATTAAAAAATCAAATTCACAATGAAATTTTCAATTAATACTGCTTAATTATACATTATCACAATTCTACAAAAATTACAATTTTTAAGGATAAATTCATTAATTAAACCCAATTAAATATTAGATTTTATTAATGAATTTTCCTGGTCATTGCAACATACCCCCTTAAGGATTTTCGTCCTCGAAAATCAAAACAATTTGGGGTAGACTTTCCTCATTTCGTCCTCTCGTTCTCATATTGCTTTTTCTACTTGTTGGTTGCGCCATAAAACTTTGACTAGAGGTATCTTCTTGTTCCTTAATTACTTTTCTTCCCATGCCAGTATTTGAACTGGTTTTTCTTCATAAGTCAGATTCTCTTATACGTCAATTTTCTTAGGCTGCTAAACATGTGATAGATCATGTACATACTTCTTTAGGATGGACACGTGGAACACGTTATGTACCGATGCCATTTCAGGGGGTAGGGCTAACTTGTAAGCCACGTTGCCTATTCTTTCCAAGATTTCACATGGTCCAACGTACCTTGGACTGAGTTTTCCTTTCTTCCCAAATCTTACTACTCTTTTCATTGGTGTTATCTTCAAAAAGATCAAGTCTCCTACTTGAAACTCTAAAGGTCTCCATCGTCGGGTAGCATAACTATTTTGCCAAATAAAAGCTGCTTCCATCCGTTGATGGATTAACTTTACATCCTCCATGGTTCTTTGAACAAAGTCTATGGTCGACAACGCCTTTTCTCTAGTTTTGTACCAATGTAAAGCTGATATACATCTTCTTTCATATAGAGCTTTATATGGAGCCATACCTATGGAGGTTTGATAACTATTATTATATGCAAATTTAATTAGAGGAAGCTTTTTATCCTACCCTCCTTTGAAATTTAGCACATAGGCTCCGAACATATCTTCCAAAGTCTAGATGGTCCTTTCTGACTGACCATCCGTTTGAGGGTGGAAAGCTATGCTGAAGGTCAGCTTCGTTTCCCATTGCTTGGTGAACACTCCTCCAAAACTTGGAAGTGAACCGACCATCTTGATCAGAAATGATAGACTTTGGAACTCCATGGTACCTAACTATCTAGGTAACATACAGTTTGGCTAATCGTTCTATGGAGCTATTAAGTTTAATGGGTAAAAAGTGTGCTGATTTGGTCAATCTGTCCACGATTGCCCATATAGCATCGTGTCCTCCCGTAGTTTTAGGTAACCCAGTCACTAGATCCATAGTTATCTAGTCCCATTTTCACTCTGGAATATCTATCTTTTGCAGCTCACCTGTCGGTCGTTGGTGTTCGGCTTTGACTTTTTGACACGTGACGGATCTCGCAACGTCACTCTTCATTCCATGCCACTAGTAGTGCTCTTTTAAATCTTGGTACATTTTTTGTAGCTCCTAGATGAGCAACATGTGGTGCCTCATGAGCTTCTTCCAGTACATACTTCTTTAATTCTTCATTGTTAGGAATGCATATTCTGCCTTTATAACGAAGAATACCATCTTCCAAGATGCTAAATTCTGCTTCTTCATTCTCAAGAACCTCATTCTTAGCTTTGAGCAGTGATGGATCTGCTTCTTGTCGCTCCTTCAGATTCTCCAAGATAACTAGTCGGAAGGATAGATTAGCCAGCCCTCCAGTGATTATCTCTATTCCTGCTTCTACCAAGTCTTTCTGAAGGGGTCTTGGTATTAGTTGCATTATTGCAAGCGAAGACATCGTTCTACGACTAAGTGCATCCGCCACTCGGTTAGCTTTTCCAGGGTGGTATAAGATTTCACAGTCGTAATCCTTAACTAGCTCAAGCCATCTTCGTTGTCTCATGTTGAGCTCCTTCTGTGTGAAGATATACTTCAAACTCTGATGGTCCATATAAATCTTGCATTTAGCTCCATACAGGTAGTGACGCCAAATCTTCATTGCAAATACAACCACTGCTAATTTCAAGTCATGCATTTGATAGTTTCTTTCATGATTCTTTAGCTATCAGGATGCGTATGCAATCACCTTTCCGTTTTGCATAAGAACAGTTCCTAAACCTGTCTTTGACACATCACTATAAATCACATAGTTTCCTAGGTTCGAATTCGGTATAGTCAGTACCGGGGCACTTGTTAGTCGTCTTTTTAACTCTTGGAAGCTTTCTTTACATTTCTTAGTCCATTTGTACTTTGTTGCTTTCCATGTAAGAGCCGTAAGTGGTGCTGCAAGTCTAGAGAATCCTTATGCAGAATGTCGATAATAGCCTGCTGAACCGAGGAAACTCCTGATCTCGATAACACTTTTCGACGTAGGCCACTTATTTACTGCTTCTACCTTCTTGTGAGACCACATGTCCTAGGAAATGAACCTTTTTCCAGCCAAAATTCACATTTTGAGAACTTGTCATACAATCGATGCTTGCTCAGCAATTGTAGTGCAAGCTTCAAATGTTCCTAATGCTCTTTTGATGTTCTCGAGTAAATCAAGATATCGTCGATGAAAACGATGACGAACTTGTCGAGGTAGTCCTTGAAAATCCGATTCATAAGGTCCATAAATGCTGCCAGGGCATTAGTAAGTCCAAATGGCATGACACAAACTCAAAATGCCCATACCGCGTTTGAAATGCTGTCTTCGGCATGTCCTCCTCTTTAACTCAAAGTTGTTGATACCTAGAACATAAATCGATCTTCGAGAATATTGACGCCCCTTTTAATTGATCAAATAGGTCGTTAATCCTTGGAAGTGGATACTTGTTTTTAATCAGGACCTTGTTCAATTCTCGGTAGTCAATACACATCCGTAATGTTCCATCTTTCTTCTTAACGAATAATATAGGCGCTCCCCATGGGGAATGACTTGGCCGAATAAACCTTTTATCCAACAATTCTTGTAATTGCATCTGAAGCTCTTTGAGTTCTCCTAGAGCCATACGATACGGTGCCTTCGAAATCAGGGCTGTACCTGGCGTCAATTCAATTTCAAACAAAATCTCTCATTCTGGTGGTAAGCCCAGTAACTCGTCTGGAAACACATCAATGAATTATTTTACTATGGGAACATTCTCTGGTCCTAACTGAGCCTCTTGTTCCTTATTTACTAAATTCTCCAGATAACCGATGCATCTACTTTCCAACATCTTCTTTGCTTTCAACGTCAAAATTAGCGCCTTGGGAGCCTTAGGAATTTTCCCTGAATACACGAACTTCTCACTTCTGGATGGTCGAAACGTAACCTTGCGATGTCGGCAGTTAATCTTAGCAGTGTACTTTCCCAAGAAATCTATTCCCAAGATAACGTCATAATATTGTATATCAATTATTATTAAATCGATATACAATTCTCTCCCACAAATGACCATGGGTACATGACGTAACCAATAATCGGAATCTAATACCTCCCTAGAGGGACGTGCAATTCTAAAAGTCTATTGTATTCTATCCCCTTCATTTCCTATCCATTTGGCAAACTTAAGCGATGCAAATGAATTCATTGCTCTAGAATAAAAAAAAACATAGGCATCAGTATGGGCACTAGAAAACTGACCTGCCACCACTGATGAAGTTCCCGCATCATCTTCTTTCTTTGTATAGGCATAGATCCGTCCACTAGGTTCTAGAGCTTCCAAGTGTCCATGACTAATGCTAGAGCCTTCAATCTACGCTTGGACTGCGTGAAGCTGGGTTCCCTGAGATCTTTGCTGATTCTGAGTATTTAGATTCTGAGGATTGGAGAAACAGTTTCTAGCATAGTGTCCCTCTTTGCCATAGATGTAACACTTATTGGTGCCAGCTTTACACTCTCCCGCATGTCTCTTCCCCCCTTGACTACAGAGGTGGCTTGTTGTTTCCCCCATCACTGATCCTTTTCTGGGATTGTCCCTTTTGATTCTTTGGATTAATCACGTTCCATTTCCTCTTATTATTGGCATTACAGTTATGTCTAACTAGATGGCTCTGAGACTGCCCTTGATTTGGAACACTTCCTTGTCCTTTTCGCCTGTATAGTTTGGCTTTGTTTAGCTAAAGCTTTCTCTTCCTTATCATGAGCAATTCTGAATTCGGCACTAGTAGCTCGTTCAATATAGTCTTCCATATCCTTAGGAGCTTGCCCTCCACTATCGACTATAAAGGCAATGTCGGTTCGGAACATCCGCATGAGTCTTCTTATCCATTCCCGATCAGTAGGTATCAGTTCGGGGCAAAGTCATGCTAATGGATTAAATCTCTTTACGACATTTGCCACTGACATATTACCTTGTTTAAAATTATTGAATTCTTCCTGTTGGGCTGCCATTATTTCCACATTAAAGTAAGCTCTTCCAAATTCTTCCACGAATCTGACCGCGGCATTTCGCTTACCTTCCTTCTATGTTCTACCGACTCCCACCATCTCCTAACATCCTTGGTGAGAGAAAATAAGGCACACAAGATCTTCTCACAATCACTGAGCCCCATAAATTTCAAAACCTTGTCTATGCCCGTAAGCCAATCATTGGCTTCTAGTGGACCAGTGGATCCGTCAAATTCTGGGGCTTTCATCCGTCAGAATCTTTCATAAAATTCAGTAGCATATGCTACCGAAATAGCTAGAACAGCTGGTGCCTCAGCCATCAATAATAAAGTTTGTTTACAAGCCTACCATGCCATTTCGTTATTACGTCAGTGTATACTATTAACTTAATAGTACTAAAAAAAATAATATCAAATAGCATAAATATATGCAAACATGAACGATGACATAAACTCGATATCTCATTTCATACATTTCATTTCATTAACTTCTTTCTTTTCCTTTTTACACTCTTCATTCTTAAAACATTACATAAATGACTAACATACATACTTACTTTCCTTTCTTACATAAACTGTTCATATCATTTTCGGGAGCAATTATCTCTTCCAGCCACATATACCCTATTGTTGTGAAGGATACCACTTGCCGGATATATATTCATGTACAAAAGCACAAGGCTCAAAACTGTGCTAATCACACATCTACATACATCTTAATGCATATAGTTCATCATAGGTCCCTTTTCTTTCTAATCTGACTCTACTCCTGATACGTCACTAGGTTCGGGATCCTCCTCAGGGTCCTCCTCTTCCTTTTCCTCTAAATTGGTAGACTCGTCGTCACTTGCAATTATAGGTTTGGGAGGCACTGGAAGGAATTCAAGCTCATCATCATCATCATCATCATCTTCTTCTTCTTCTTCTTCTTCCATTTCCACTAGGGGATCCTCTAAGGGCGCAGCCACATTTCGTTCCGCATGCAACACTTCCATCATAAAATCATGGAGACTGAGGAAATCCCTCAAATACTGCATCTGTTGTTGGACCACATTAGGAAGATCTCTCTAAATAAGGTCACAAATTCGCCGCAAGGGTATTTCTGACGGAATCAATGGTATCATAGTATGGCGAAACCTTAAGATATAATGATCTACTAGCTGTCCAATGTACCTTCCCCATAAGGGTTCTACACGTAGATATAACCGATGACACCAATCCGCCCATAACATTGGAATCACTTAGACTTGCATAGCATCCGCTGGGGGTAAAGGTGTGAATTCTGCTAGAATCTGTTCCTTGAAGCCTTGCCAAGCCCTAGGTCGTTTGTCAAGTCCGATCCTCAACCACCATGCTAAGGCTTCTCTCAGCAATAGTCCAGAAGCTAATCATACCTGAAGGTACGGTGGCGTATGACATGTAGCAAAGACCACTTCTACAACATGTAGCCCTTCAATCAACACCATGGACTACTTGGAAAGCGATACTTGCTCTTCGATCCGCGTCCACATTAGGTTCATTCGGCAGTGCCGCCATCTACTACATTTATCTTAATTAACATAACAATCTCATATAAAATGAAAACTTAACATTCTTATACTTAAAATCAAACTATCTTACTTGAGCTATTGTAATGGAGTGAACGACAATGTGCAGTAGGGTGGTAGGATTTCCACTCTGATACCAGCTGTCACAACTTGCCTTTCCGGGCTGTGATAAACTTTTTTCTTACTTACATATAGGAGAATATTTAATTTTTTTTTCACATACAAATATTAACTTCCTTCAGAACACAAATATATACATACATTTACTTAACACAATTATTTGTACAATACTGGTTTTAGCGACTTTAAAAACACAAATATATGTACTTGTAGTTACATAACAACTTTTCTTATACAATACTATTTTCTAGACTTTACATTTCAAAATAACATAAAATATGTTACAACGGAAATATAACAGCGGCGGATTTTATACCCAATCTGTAAACTAATCATCCCTCTGCCAGCTCATCAATAGAATTATTCTGACATTCTCGTTAGAATACCTACAGCATGAAACACTTAATGAGCTTACATCCAGTAAGTTCTATATAACCCACATGCACATTCAATAAAATGCATGATCTCATTATGCTTTCTTATAAACCTTCTTTATCATTATCATTTCTTGTCTTTAACTAGGGCCCAAGTGTTCGTACCATTGCGCACTTAGGTCTACGTAACACCGTGATCATACTGTATCCTTAAACTCCTCTTGAGTTAGGAGTCAATACGACACTTTTTCTTACTTCTAGTGATATAATTAGCAGTCTATTTATTATGGTTATCATACCATGCATAAAGTGATAAACACATGTTATACACAAAATATAAAAACTCTTGTACGATATAGTACACATAAGTACATACTTTTATACTCATAGGTATACATTAATATACACACCGGTATACAGTATAATATACACTCAGATATTTATTTAGTATACTCATAGGTATACACCAACATACTTATAGATACTCATGTCATATCATACACACAAGGATACACCTTGATATGCACACAGGTATACATATACACATATCACACTCTATACTTACAATTCCAAACTATAGGTGGGATGGGTACTTATTTGATTTTGTGTACTGCACAAATCAACCTCAATTTCCTCTTTCCTAGACTTCTAGAATCCTGTTGGCCAATTTCAAAGCCATTAGCCAAATTCACTATGTTTCAATACAAAGTAATCATTAGTTAATTAATAAATTGAGTTGTATAACTATATACAATTTCAAAAATCACTGGTTTTCTTATTCCTATTTTATTCTACCCTATCATCTCTAACGAAGGGTGGAATCTTTCCAATAATTCCCTTTTGCCCTTTTGAAACATTTAGAGCGGTTTGAATTATTCAGACAAAATGACAATTTTGCCCCTAGTGGGTCTATTAACTTTCTCGAGCTCGATTTCGCTATTCTAACAAAAATAGTTACGAACTAATTTGAAAATAGTACCCTCGTGGGTTGGATCTCCTTATTTCACATCTATGCCCCATTTTAGTAAAACTTTACAGTCTAATCCCTTAACTGAAAATTTTGACAGTTTTACCCCCGGGGCTACAATTTTTTTCTTTAAACTAAAATTTTCTATTTTTCATGAGGAACATTTTTACTCAAAGTACCATACCCTAAATCATTTTGCCAAATGACATTTTCGCCCTTTCAAAATTTTTTTCAATTTTAAAAAATTCTTCAAAGATTAAAATTTCACAAACGATTGAGATTTTCGACGAACTACCTGTGGTGCCTAACAGTTTCATCGAGATCTACAACTTTCATATTTTAAATTTTCTAAAATTCTCACCATACAGGGGTGTTTTTGGGCAATTTTTATTTCTGTGGAGAAGAAACTTTTTCTTTCAATTGAGTCCTTAGAGTATTTTTGTAAAAATCCATTTTTAAACAGTAGATCTACCCCTACAAGGGCATTTCCTACTCTTGTTTGAACCATTTTCCATGCCCAACATCATTTTTGAAAAACTAGCATTTTGCAACTTAAATCCTAAATTTCCACAATATCAACATGCCATAATTCATTTTTCTATGGGATTTAACTAAAAAAATTGCTCAAGAAATTCAAAACTTACCCCAAATAACTCCTTTCAAGGCTTCTTTGAATCTCCTTTCTAGACACTATTTCCATGCAAAAATACCATGAATTAACTTCCATTCTTTTTCCCAAGAAACCTTGAAAAAGTTTCGGTTTTTACCTTAAAACTTGTTGGAATTCCTTGAATTTTGCCTCTTGAACTTAATTGGGGTTATTTTTGCAAAGATTTGGGTTGAGAACATTTTTGAGAGGCTACAATAATGGCTGCCGTGGAGGTTGAAGAAGAAGAAGAATTGAAATTTTGGCTAATTTTGCATTTAATGCATGTTTATCCTCTTAGGTGACTTATCAAGTAACCCATTGGGTTACCAGGTGTCACCATGAGATTGGGCCACCTTTCGTGGCATGGTGGCCCAATAAAATTCAATTGGGTGCCCACTTTGTGGGGTCCAAAAATTTACACTATGTAATTTTTTAGTACACAGTATTTTTCTTACACTGCCATGGTCAAATTAGAGCAACTCATATCCTTAGACTATAAAAAAATATTTTACTTGCCTTTCATTTACTTTTGGAGGCCAAACGTAACATTTTCTATATTTGCGTTTTCACTTAACAGTATACTTATACTGCATTAGCCTCCTTTCCACACTGGGTTAAGGTCTCGATCGACTCTATGTCTTATTCATACTCTAATTACCCATTCATGTATATCACAATTTTATAATTAATTGTGATATAAAATTCATTTTATGGATATTATTTACAAATTTTTGAGTAATCAAACTCATAAAATCTGTATTTAACAATATCCAACATTGCATCACATTTGCAATGAATTTTTCAATTAATACTACTTAATTATACATTATCATAATTCTACAAAAATTACAATTTTTAAGGGTAAATTCTTTAATTAACCCAATTAAATATTAGATTTTATTAATGAATTTTCTTGGTCATTACATAGGCAAACCGATGGTCGCAGATCGGCAGGCCGGACGTGAGGTTTGACAAGCTGACACGGAGTAAAAATCTGGTGGCTTTGGTGGCAGCCAGAACTTCTGGTTCGGCAGGTCGATTTATTGTGAACCAGCAGGCCGACCTAAAAAGATCGACAGGCTGGTGGATCATGATCGGTAGGCTGATCACCCAGATTGGCTTGCCGACAGAGAGCTAAAACTTTTTTTAGAAAAGGTACAGTTTTTGATGTAGTTTTAATTTTATTTTTAGGACAATTCTGAGAAACATTAAATTTGGATATGATCGAAAATTTGAAGTTTTCAATTTATACGGGATTAAAGACTTGCGAATGGGCATTGCATAAAGAAGGATACAGCATGGAGATTCAAGGATGAAGAATTGATAACATGTTTTGATTATTCTCTTGTAATCTTTGTTTTCTATTCTCTAGGGTGGAACCATAATATTATGGTTATTTATTATTATTTTGCTTATAGCTTTGCTTAATTGCTTTGCTTGTCTGCATTATAATATGATTTGCCATGTATATTGATAACATGTCATATACAATAGGGAGTGCCGCTCATATTAAAATTGTTCATGCATGTCTTTAAAATAAAACCTTGATTTCAAAAGATTGAGTGGGAGAAGGTTTTCGAAGAGAGGACCTAAGGCCTCCATCGTTGGTCCATAGGAAGAACATGGTGGTCCTGACCCCGAGGAAGGGATTTCTATCATGTACAAGATTGGATCTCTGAGAGGATAAGGTATTTCAGCATGATTTATGGTTGCATACCCCTAGGTGGTGATTATAAATCGTGGATAAAATATTGAAACGATGGTTATACACTCATGCTAATTTTATTATTAACCCCCCTAGGAGCTTTGTTAATAAAATTAATAGCCAAAGAAACGATTATTAATATATGCTGGATCATACGAGTCCTGGATGGCATATATTAATCAAAAGGGGATCCGTGTTCCTGATTGAATTTGGCATGACTCCCTTAGGTGCTTGTTGAATTCTGAGTTAGGAATTATCGTTTTAAAGTTGTGATATTTTCAAGGTTTTGACACATAAACACATTTGTATGTTCTTACATGATTGGGTTATCTTACTAAATTATTATGATATGTTTGCTTATGTTTGGTATATGCTTCTTTATTGTAGATTAAAAATGTCTAAAAATGCTTTATCTTCGATACTTGACAAAAACCAATTAACCGGAGAGAATTATAATGATTGGAAACGAAACCTGAATATCGTCATCTCCTTTGAGAAATTGAAATTTAAGCTGACAACCCCTTGTCCTCACGAGCCTACAGGAGACTCCACTAATGAGCAATTCTAAGCGTACGATCGCTGGAAAGATGCAAATGATCAGGTCCGCTGCTATGTTATGGCCAGCATGAATAATGTGCTGCAGGCTCAACATGAGGATTATGAGACTGCTAAGCAGATCTTGGATAATCTAGAAGACATGTTTGGAGGCTAGGCCCTAACAAAGCGGCAAGGAGCGCTTCAGAAACTTCTTAACTATAAGCAGAGGCCGGGGACATCTGTAAAAGAGCACATGATGTTGGTCATGGGTTACCTCGTTGAGGCTCAAACCAATGGAGCAGACATCAATGCTGAAACTCAGATGACTATGGTCTTTGAGACTTTGTCTAAGGAGTTTATTCTATTTAGAGCTACATTTAATTTGAGTAATAGGCAAGATATGACCTTAACAGAATTGATGAAACAGTTACAGGAGTTTAAACTGTTGATCAAGGAATCTCCTATTAGTGGAGAGGCCAATTTAGCTACTGCTTATGGTTCCAATCCCAATTCAAGGAATGGAAAGAAACAGCAAGCCAAGAACGGGAAGTCTTCTATTCTTGCTAACAATAAGAGCAAGAAGAAGAAGAAGAAGAACCCAAAGAAGCTTAAGTGCTTCTTTTGTGGGAAGGTCGGGCACATAAAGAAGTATTGCAAGGACTTCCTTTCCAAAGGAGGTAGGTGTGATCTTCTGTATTTAGAAACTTGTTTGGTTGAGGAATCTAGTGACATTTGGGTTATAGTTTCCAATGAAACTAATCATGTTTGTGTTTCTCTGCAAGGGTTCAAAGAAACGAGAAGTCTGCTTTATGAAGACTTCACGCTTCTGATGGGCGATGGATCTTTTGTCTTAGCGGAAGTAATGGGAGACGTCCATCTTTATTTTGATAATTATAAGAATTTAATTTTGCGAGATTGTTTTTATGTTCCTAAATTTAAGAGGAATTTAATTTCTGTAATGTGTTTATTTAAAGACTCATATTTGGTTTCTTTTAATAATAAAGTGGTGATTCATAAAAATAAATCTTTTATCTATTCTAGATGGATGCAAAATAATCTATATTTTATCAAACCTGAGATGGACTTACTGCTTAATGCTGAGATAAATGATAATAACTCTAAAAGACTTAAAACTTCTCACTTTAATAAGACTTATCTTTGGCATTTGTGCCTTGGTCATATTAACCTGAATAGGATTCAAAGGTTGGTAAGGGATGGACCTTTATGTCACTTAAAGGTGGAATCTATACCTCAATGTGAATCTTGTTTGGAGGGTAAAATGACCAAAAGACCATTTGGGTCTAAGGGCAAGAGGGCCGAAGGGGTTCTAGAACTTGTACATAGTGATGTTTGTGGACCAATGAACATCTGGGCACGAGGAGGGTTTGAGTACTTTGTCATTTTTATTGATGATTACTCAAGGCATGGGTATGTGTACCTAATGCACCACAAAAGCAAAACTTTTGATAAGTTCAGGGAGTTTCGGGCTGAAGTGGAAAAGCAATTGAGTAGACCCATAAAGGCACTTTGATCCGATCGAGGTAGAGAATACCTTTTTGATGAGTTTCTAGGACACTAATTAGAGAATGGGATTTTATCCCATTTGACTGCGTTAGGTACTCCACAGCAGAATAGCTTAGTAGAGAGAAGGAATAGGACTTTATTAGACATGGTAAGGTCCATGATGAGTTATTCATCATTGCCTTTATCCTTTTGGGGATATGCACTACAAACCGCATGTTATCTTTTGAACAACGTGCCTTCAAAATCGGTCCGTAAAACTGCTCATGAGTTATGGACGGGCAAGAAGACATCCTTAAACTATATTTGCAATAGGGATGTCTGGCTCATGTCCTGTTTAAGGATGCGAATAAGTTGGTAGCATGTTCAGAAGTTTGTGTGTTTGTAGGATATCCAAAAGGGACTAAAGGGGATTATTTCTATAACCCAAAGGAAAATAAAGTTGTGGTTTCAACTAATGCAACTTTCTTTGAGAAGAGTTATATGGATGACTTTAAGCCTCGAAGTAAAGTAGTGCTTGAGGAGTTAAGGAGTGATCCAATCACTCCAGAGGTTCTAAATGAAACCGTTCTGATCAGTGTAGAAAGACCAAATGAACTTGAACAACAATTTAACGGGCTTTGTGTAGTGGGAGGATCGGGCGTCAACCCGAGAAGTATATGTTCGATGGGGAAGCCTTCTTGGCTGAACTGGATGAACATGATAGGGATCTTTATAATTACGTAGAGGCTATGAAGGATGTTGATTCGAAACTCTGGACAGAGGCCATTAACACATAGATGAAGTCTATGGAGACTAATCAGGTTTGGGAGCTTGTGGATCTTCCCGAAGGGGTAAAACCCAGAGGGTGTAAGCGGATCTACAAGAGGAAAAGAGGAGTAGATGGAAAAGTTAAAACCTTTAAGGCTAGATTGGTAGATAAGGGTTGTACGCAAAAGGAAAAAAATTGATTACGAGGAAACCTTTTCGCCTATAGCCATGCTGAAGTCCATCTGGATTCTTTTGTCCATAGCTACCACTCTTAATTACTAGATTTGGTAGATGGATGTCAAGATGGCTTTTCTAAATGGCTATATTGATAAGTCCATTTATGTAGATCAACCAAATGCGTTCAAGGTTAAGGGTCAAAAAGGAAAGGTTTGTAAGCTGTTAAAGTTAATTTATGGACTTAAACAGGCTTCTCGTTCTTGGAACATAAGATTTGATCAGGTGATCAAGACTTATGGATTCTCAAAAAATGTAGATGAGCCATGTGTTTACAAATACATTAAGGATGGGAAGGTGGTTTTTCTACTACTCAATGTAGATGACATTCCGCTAATTGGCAATGACGTTGGGGCATTGTCATCGGTTAAATTATGGTTGACTAAGCAATTTGACATAAAGGACTTGGGTGAGGCTAATTTTGTTCTCGGTATCCAGATCTTTTGGGATAGGAAGAACAAAATGATAGCTTTGTCCCAAGGCGGTTACATAGATAAAATTCTCAGGAAGTTTGCAATGCAGGATTCGAAAAAAGGTGGGCAACTATCTAGGTCTGGAATTACTATTTCTAAGAAAGACTCTCCAAAGTCTTATGAAGAAAGAGAATACATGAAGAAGGTGTCTTATGCTTCAGCAGTGGGTAGTCTCATATATGTCATGCTTTGCACATGATCAGATATTTGTTATGCGGTTGGGATAGTAAGTCGATTTCAGGCAGATTCAGGACCAAACCATTGGGTTATGGTTAAGCATATTTTCAAGTACCTTAGAAGGACTTGAGGGTATATGCTTGTCTATTCGGGTGAGGATTTAACTTCTCTAGGATATACTGACTCAGATTTCCAATCCTGTCTGGATTCTAGGAGATCGACTTTGGGTTTTGTGTTTACTTTGGGTGGTAGTGCCATCAGTTAGAGAAGTGTAAAGCAAGATTGCACTTCGGATTCAATGATAGAGGCCGAGTATGTGGTAGCTAGTGATGCTTCGAAAAAAGCAATGTGGCTCTGCAAGTTCCTTAGGGATCTTGAGGTAGTTCTAGGTATGGATAAGACGGTATCACTGTACTGTGATAACATTGTGGTGATAGCTAATGCTAAGGAACCAAGATTTCACAAGAAGAGTAAGCATATTGACCGGAAATATCATGTGATAAAGGACTTCATCGAGGGTGGACATGTCTCTGTGTGTAAAATCGCATCAAAGGACAATCTAACTGATCCATTCACGAAGACACTTACTAAGAAAGTCTTCGAGAGGCATGTGAAAATTATAGGGATGCGAGATTTGTCATATTTACTCACTTAGTGCAAGTGGGAGATTGTTAGACGTGTATGCCCTAGGAGAAAAAATGTGATATGTTTTCGGAGACATTTTTATCAATAAAGAATTTATTTATTAATATACCAAATCTCATCCTCTTTACGTTCATATTTGTTGAATGTATGTTAAGCAAACAATAGTCTGAGACTGTCGGACTAAACTTTTAAGAATTGAGCATATGTTGGATAGATTATGTAGAAAACACGATTGTTAAGGTGACGGTCTAAATCATAAGATCCACAATCAAGGGAATAAAGTTGGGCGCTTTATTCATGTAAATATTGTTATGATGTCTATATCCCTATTGGGAGATGGTTTGTCTTGACCATTGGAGGTGGACTCCACGAATAGAAACATTAGCATATTGTCATAGGTGATGATGTGTTGGATCAGACATAAAGTGAATTGATTTGAATTAATAATTCTGTCTCGGTAAATCTATTCACTTTAGACAATCATTTGTATTGTATCTTAATCTTGATATTAATAGTGGGACCGTTGTCTTGACTTGTGTCTTTTGATATACCCAAGGGTATAACCCATATTTTAATAGTAGTACGCATGCCGGTACGTTGAAGACATGACTCTTGATAGCATAGACCCGTTATTGATAGATATAAAATCCAAAGCTCCTCTTTAAGAGTAGTGATTTCCTCTTATATGCGTTATCCTGTAATTGAAAAACTGGAGCGCTCAATCATTTAGATACATAGGTGTAACCGAATGGTATACCATCTTTGGATGGTAAGTTTTTCGATGGTGAGATAATGCAATGTAAGATAAAAATAATCGGGAAGGTAAGACAGAACTTGTCCTTAAGCCAATTATGGATAATCCTATGGGGATATTATACACTATGATAGGTCATAAAGACTTAGCTATATAAGCTTTGTAATTCTATATAGTTCAAGAGTGCAGCTCCAAGCTTTTAGTGGAGTAGCGTTGGAGTTGATAACTATGAAATGTATATCTGGGATATTGGGTTTCATAATTAGCGGGAGCTTGAACTATATAGGTCCATCAGATCCCCTTTGCTAGCTCACAAAAATACTATAACGATGCGGCGTGTTTCTCCAATAATTAATGACTTATGTCAAATTTATTAGATTGACTAAAATTCAGAAGAATCAAATAATTCATGTCTATTTATTGGTTGGATTAATTTTCAATTAATTCAAGATAAACTTGTTGAATTATTAGGAATTCATTTATTTTCCTAGAGTTTATCTAGATAAAGTTTTTTTAATTAGATAACTTTTCTATTGGGTTATTTAAATTAAAACTAAGACTCTATCCTATAGAATCTATGGTAGAAAATAAAAGATTCATTGAGATTTTTATCGACAATTCAGCATGCTAATCCTTAGGTTTGGCCTGCCGATAGGGCAAGTTCGGCATGCCTATTAGACAGATCGGCATGCTAACCACGCGATAAAAAGATCACACGTTTTCACACGGATTTCATTAGATATTGATCCGAATTTGATTATAATTCAAATTTTGAGGCATTATCTGATAAGGATGACTTCTAGGCCCAACCTCTATAAAAAGGGAGTGAGTCTTATCATTATTTAGATCAATTGAGAGATTAAGAGTGAAACTCTAATAGTGAGATTCTAAAACTCTCTGAGAGCTCTTGTTCATAAGTCATGAACACTAGCTTTGGGTTCTCTCAATTAGTTGGAAGGAGAGTCACTTGGAGGAAGAGTTGTATATATGAGCCCACCCTCACTCCGATCGTGGATAAAGAATAGCAAAAAAGGCCAGTTGGTTGAGGTCCTTCTTGAACATTACTTCTCTTCACTGATTGAGGAAGCTTTTCCGCATTTACAAGGTTAGTAAGATCTGGTTAATTTATGCATATAGCATATTAAACTTATGTTTTGGAAAATACTCTGATATAAAAATTTTTAAAATTTCGCTCTGTACTATTTTTCCAACAGTAGTCTGCGTATCTTTTGTGAGATAAATGATGAGGACATTCCACTTGTTTAGCTTTTTTTGCTTGCTTGACACTTAGTTCCTACAATCTTATGAATTTATGTTTTATTCATAAGTAAATGTGTAAACCCAACATGAAAATATGAAGATTATTAAATAAACTAACCAAAAACTCTTTTGAGGTTCTAGATCTCACAAATTCTATCCAATGCTCGGCAACCTCAGGGTAAGCAGCTGGAGGTTGTCTAAGCGTATCATAGTTTCCTGTCTTCAAATTATGTTTAATATACTTCTTATTTAATTTTACTCTAAAATTGCTCCATTTTCTTCCAATCTACTTTATGTGATCCTCTTTGCTATTCTCAGCCAAGTCAAAAGTATTCTACAAATAAATTAAACAACTCAGACAAGTAAATCTTTGTAAATAAACTGATTTACCTCAACAAGTTCACAAAATTTATCTTTGGTATTATTTTGACTTCATGCCAATCCTTAATAATAATAGGAACCATATCACGAACTAATACACCAAAGTAGCTTTGTAAGCGTTTTACTTGTTTTCCAATCGTTTGCTGTTTCTTTTTATCAGCTTAATTAAAATTTTAAGTTTACATATTTTAACTTTTGATTACGTACTGACCTTCATCAAGTAGGTTTAGAATTATATTTAACACATGTCGTTTTTGCTTTTGGATGGCTCATAAGGACATTTCTTTGATTTTATAGCCAATCTTCCGAGCATGCAAGTTACATTGCTACATTCTGCTCTTCTTTCACAGGGAAACTGGTGATAAACATTAAAATAATAAATGGTTTTTACACAAAGTTGGTTTCTTTTTCTGTGTTATATACGTATACATACACACACACATGTATATATAGTGGCACAATATTTCCAATTTTTGGATGCTTGTGCTTGGTTGCCTTTGCTATTGTTACAAAATCTGTTGTGGAGATAAGGATTACTTCTAGTGTGCTGAAGGAAAAGAAGAAGATGCAGGGTATTCTATTCTCCTGCTTTCTTTCCTATTAATTCTTTAATATGACATGCTATATAATATCTTTAACTTGGACAACCACATTTTTCATGTTTGCCGATGTTATTGCTTTCTTTCCTATATTTTTAGTATGTCACTCGCAGCTCATGCCACATCAAATATTGGTGGGGGACTTTATACCGAGTCAACCTCGAAACAATAACCAATCAATGATCCATATTAAAGTACAACAAACTGTTCAACAAATAATAATTTATGAACTAATTACACACTTATGTCAGTCATTGAGACAAAGGGTCACATTTTTACACGTTCGAAAAATGTTTTAGATATCACCGATGTTAAACATCATTATTAATAAATAGTAAGATCTATTATGAGACTCATCTTCTATCAGTAGATAGTACTACCAGTGTCTTATAGCAATACTTGTTATTTTAGCTTTTATAACAATGTTGCTGCTATACTTCCATTAGAAAGAGATTTTTTTTTATAATTAATTAATTAATTAAAAGTGGAGTATAACTACAAACCATTATTTTAGGATTGAATTAATTGACAATACAATGTTCTTGATCATATTGATGCATCAAGATCATATTATTATGATATTAGAGTTTATAATCCAGAGAATGAATTTCCAAAGTGATTCGGCCATCAAGCTGTAGGGAATATAAGCATGCAACTTTCTGAAAATTGGATTAATTCCAATTTCTTAGGGCGAAAGGATTATGAAATTGATCAGAGTTTTGGTTTGATTGTGAAAAGGTTTGGAGTTGGTTTTGTACATAGGAAAGAAGAAATCACCGCTCTTCAGTAGCTCTAATTCCCTCTGTTATTATCTTTCTGGTCCTTTGCTCTCACTTTTCCAAGATTAAAAGGTTGCACATTGAGGATGCGTTGGACTCGTTTGATAAAAAACGTCCAAAACATGTTGAAACGAAATATATATTTTTATAAAATATATGTTTTTATGTTCTTAGTTTGTTTAACGTTTTATGTTTTACAGAATTCAAAGTGAAGAGGCAAATTAAACACATGATTTAGAATATTCCCTGATTATAATTCCCTTAAAAACCTCAAGAAAAAAAAAAAAACTTTCCATATGTGTTTCATGAAAACAGATCAGGCAACCACTGTTTCATGAAAAATCCGAAAAGCTTAAACTTACCAAAAATAACTCGATTCATCTAGGCCAGACAAAATGATTGACATGAACAAATAAAATAAGGAAAGTTGCCACAAAATCTCAAAGAATCACATAAAGGCAACTTCAAAGAATTCATGTCTGATTTGAATTTTGCACTCAAAAATAACTTCAAATGGTGGCATTCCTCTTCTCCTTGTATAAAAAAAAAAATTAATTCGCAACATATGCAATAAATAATATTGTGAGAATGGCTTGACCAGCTTTTATTTTATGTGTTGAGTACAATTTATTACAGTGTACAGGCTAATATTGGAAAGGTGAAATATTACAAAGAGGAAACTTACGGTGGACAACAAAATGAGAAAGTAAATATATAAAAAAAAAAAAAAAACATTACAACTCGTAAATTGACAAAGCTGGCTTCATAAAACTATACTTATTAATCTATTCACCTTTTCAAGGTGTGAGAAGAGATGGGATGCTTTGTTCATTTTTAAAGAAATTAGCTGGATCAACTGCAGTTTTTACTTGAATCAACTTGTTTAAATTGTTCTTGAAGTACTGAGCACCCCAAATCCTTGCTTTTGCAAAATTATAAGCACTTGTGTTTTTCCCCTCATTTTTATTCTTCCCAAGATCAAGGTCTCTAAAGTTGAAATATGCAGTCCTCGGATTTTTTGACACATAAGGAGTCATGTAACGGTAAAGTCTCCTTAACCAACTCATGCGCTCTTTGGAGGCTCTAAGATTATCTTTTTCTTCCCATTGCACAAAATAATGAATCAGGTAAAGGTTTCCGGCTCGATGAGGGAATGGGATTGCGGACTCCGGAAACTCGTTCATTTTCCCTCCAAAAGGAAATAGATCAATCAAAACTGTTCCTACCTCTTCTTCATATAACTTTTCCAACATTCCTTCGAGCACGTCATCTGGAATAGGCTCTTTCACAAAGTCAGATTTAGCTTTGTTTGACATCAAATTCATATTAGATTTCCTAGTAAGTAGAACATCCAAGGATTCTCCATTTCTGAAGTAATTGAAAAAAACAAAGGATTCTACCCATCTCATTTCAATACACTCTTTTCTTAGCAAACCTAACTCGGGAAACTCCTCTTGCATTAATTGAAGGAGGCTATCCATGCGGCCATGAAATGTGGCGCGGAAGGTAGCAAGGAGCACAACTTTCTTTTTCCCTTCTTCATCGACAGAGCTTGCAGTTATGAATCTAATGTACATCGTTAGATCCTCATCAACTTTGTCAGCACGGCGCTGCCAACGATGGACAAGCTTCTTTGTTGTATCGTCTTCCATGTTCCTTGAAACATCAAACACAGTCACTATTGTTGGCACAGGAACTAGTCGAATTTTCCATGAAAGCACGATTCCAAAGCTTGCTGCTCCACCACCACGTATGGCCCAAAACAAATCTTCCCCCATAGACTTCCTATCAAGAATTCTTCCTTCAACATCGATGAATTCTACGTCGAGAATATTATCAGCTGCGAGGCCATATTTTCTCGTCAAATAGCCAAAGCCGCCTCCACTGATTAGTCCACCAACACCAACAGTGTGACAATCGCCAGCTGAGAAGCCGAGATCATCACTTTTTTCAGCAATCCTATAATATAGTTCACCTATCGTAGCTCCAGCTTGAACCCATGCAGACTGGTTCGCCACGTCAATGTTGACTGAATCAAAGTTTCTCAAGTCAAGTAGGACAAAGGGGACATTGGACCGATAAGAAAGGCCTTCGTAATCATGGCCACCACTTCGGGTTCTGATTTGCATGCCATGTTTTTTGGAGCAAAAAATAGTGGCTTGGACGTCGGAGAAATGGATCGGCGTGACAATAACAAGCGGTTTTCGGGTCCAGGGCAAAAAAAAACGGTCGTTATGTATTGATGAATTCAGTATAATGGAGTAGGACGGATCATTTGAAGTGTAGATAATGGATTCGAGAGTGGAGGTAGAGTTGGATATTTGAGTGGCGAGGCAATGGATAAAGTTTTCATTAGTGTGTGCTGAAGCTGTAAATAAGAGTGAAAAAAGAAAGATGGCAATTTTGGTAAACAACGAAGAAAATGCAAAGGACTTCATTTTTCTTTGTCTCTTGGTTTTTGGCACAATATGCTTCTAATTGCCTCCTTTTATAGCTAAGAAATGCTCATATCTTTTCTCATTTTCTTGAACGCCGACTTTAGGACTTTTATGTATAGGAAAATGAAAGCGATTTTTTTATATTATCCAGTTATACATATAAAAAGCACATGAAGTATTTATTAATTGTCTACTTTCTGAATCAGTTGTTAATTGACTACTTTCTGAAGCAGTTGACAACTGATTAGATGGCACATTGCGTTTGGAAATGACCAAAACAATCCATACGAGCCTTAGAATTTTCAAATTGACTATCTCTTAATAAATAAGAAGATATAACTTAATTCAATTAAATATGTGAAAACAGGAACACATGAAATTAATTTTTACAAATTGATTTAAGTTATATGCAATTTGGCTCGTAATTTAATTCAATGTTGAAGGGACCATAGCGTGGCATACTTGTCTATGACCACTTTAAAATGACTGCCCCAGGAGAAGAAGAAATAAAATATTATGTATGTCCAGATACCATGGGCACAACATAGCAACCACCCAGGATTAGGACTGTACAAAAACCGCCTCGCACCCACCAACCGCCCCGCACCCACCAACCGCCCGCGCCCGCGCCTGCCCATCTCGAAAAAAACGGGTTTACATTAGCAACCCTCAAGCCGCCCACCAATATATTCGGTGGGCGGGTTTGGTTTTAAGTTTTTGAGGGCGGGTTCAACCCGCACCCGTCCGCCTACATATTTAAAAAAAAAAACTTATTATTTATTTGATTTTGTTCTTATTTTAGAGATGATTGAACAATCCAATACTCCAAGCACGGACTCGGCTGCCTCTTGACATATTGGAAACTGAAAATTTTCCTATTATTTTGTGAAGTGATCAAAATTCAAATCAAGTAAGCTAGTAGAGAAAGCCCTAAAAGAAAAAGAATACTTGACTTTGTTCATCATTTCATTTGTAGCATTCTATTATTTTCGAACCCAGTGAATAGGCTTTAATCTTTATGGACTCTTGACTTTGTTCATCACTTCATCTGTAGTTGATGTTTTTGTTGCAATGAATGATTATATTTCTTAATTTATACTTTTGAATATGGTCACTGTCTCTAAGCATCAAACTTGTTGGGAATGCTTTATGTATTGTCATCTTATATTTCTACAAATTTTCTTCACTTTCTAAAAAAAAGGTCCAAAAAATTACATTGGGCAATAGCATAGGTCTAAACCACCTCAACCTGCCCGCAACCACCTAAAACCAAACTGAAACCACCTGCCATGTGGTAGGCGGTTTGCGGGTTGGTTAATCGCTAACCCGCCATCCAAAAAACCCGTACCGCACCTGCTCAAAAACCATCAAACCGTCCATCGTTCACCCCTACCCAGGATCCTATGGGTCTTCTGAAATTTTATTTTTTCATAAAATTCTCAATACGTTTTTTACTATTCGTTCAACAGTTTGAATGATATCATGATAAGCATACATAAATAATTTAAGCATGCCGTGGAGAGTTGGATTATTGACATTTAGAAATAATTAGCTATATATTACATAATAGATGAGACAAGAGTAAAATGTCAGAATCACATGAATACGATTCTTTGACCTCGACAACTAACGAAAAATATATTAGTTGTTTACTTTAAGCTATAAATTACTATCAATTGTTTCCTAGTAATTCCTTTCATTTCTTAATTCTAATCATACTAGTTAAGAGCCAAGTGTGATACAAGTGAAAGCAATTTTATGCTTAAATCTGTGTGTTAAATTCATAATTACTTTGTCAATATTTAAATACTTATAAGGATAATTTTTTTATAATGTCTTACATTGAAAAAAATTAAGTTTGAGCTAAAAAAATTAAGTATAGACACATTTGGAAAAACATTTTAATAAGAAAAAGCAAGAAAAAAAATAATGGCACAGGAGTTCTTGGCAAAAGAGAGAAAAGAAACCCTAACAAAATTAAGATGGATAGATGAAAACAAATTATTTCAATAGGAGAAAAGCAAGAAAAAAAAGTATTTCGCAAAAGTGTATTGTGAAAGGATTAAGCTGCAAAAAAGTAGCAGTTTATAATTTTAGGAAAAAAAAAGAAGTAGAAAAAGGAAAAACCAAAAGAAAAAACTTAGAAAAATAAAAGCGGAATCAATAAGACTAAACAAGAAAGAGTGTTAAAAAAAGGCATAAAAACTCAAAATAAGTTGCCAAATGTTTGAATAGTGTTTTACAGAACTTGCACATGCTAGTATCATTTGTGATAATCTCATTTTTTTTTATGTATGTTTTCATTATCTTACGTATTTATTTAGTTTTGCTTTTGGTATTTTAGATTTATTTAAAAAATAATAATTTTGTTACTTTGGTAAAAAAAAAAAAAAGAGTTGCAATTTGCAGTTCAAATAAAAAATGTTTATAAAAGTTAGATTTAATAGAATAATATTTGTAATGATCGTAAGAAAAAATATATAAGATTTTATACTGAAAAATGTAAAAAGAAAAATTGGTAAAAATTAAAGTTAAAAATAAATATAAAAAATAAAAAGAAATCCTTAAAGGGCAAAATAGTTTGACCAAATTCTTAAATAGTGTTTTAGGCAACTCCCATTTATACTATATACAGTATAGAGATAAAAGTAAGTTGGTTTTGTTTCTTTCCATTGAATTAATTATTTTTTTACGTTTAAAGTGTTAAAATTTGGTTAACTTTTTATAATAAAATAAACATTCTAAAGGCCTGACGCGCTATATGGATTGTCTTACTGCCAAGAAGAAAACGGGGGCGCACATGCACTTGGAGCAACTAAGCCTATTAGCTGGAGCCTTATATGGTTTTAATTTTTTTATTTGCACAAGCACAAGATAAAACAATACACATGCGCTTCGTCAGTTATGGTTCATGAAATAACTGATATCTCTTTTATAAAGTATAAATATTACGAGAAATAATTAATATAGATTTAAAGTAGCTATATGTACTTAAATACAAAATAGAACAACATATCGAATATGCATAATTATTAGACTATTAAGATAGTAGTTAGGATTTGAGTTGGAGACAGTCTAAGATATGTTACAATATCCATTATCATTTTCTTTACCAAAGGCTATTTTGAGACTTCTACAACTCATTAAAAATCTAAATCCAATATTTATTGAATTAAAAATATGAAAACCATAAAACTTAAATTCATTGTCAAGAAAAATAATAAATGATTTTGAATGAAATTATGACACGCATAAATGCAACTAACTTGTAATGTTTAAGAGCCTATTTGATTCCCAACTTTAAATGATAAGGCAAATTATTTTGTTATAGTTTTTTCTCTCGTAAAACAAATTTAAATTTTATTCAAGCTTTTGAACTAGACGGACTACAAATTAAGCAATGGAATTGGCTCATTGACATTTTCAAATGACTATTAAAAAATATGCGACTCTTTGACCCTAGAAATATAAATATTTTTAACGAAAACGACTTTTAGTACTCGTTCAACTGAGATATATAAAAAAAAACCAACGAAAAAAAGTCACCTAGAAAACTAATAAATAATTTGCAGCCGATTGAATGAAATCATGTTTTGCATAAAAAAATAAGAATCACATGTATGCGATTCTTTGACCACGATGATTAACGAAAAATATATTAGTTGTTGACATTAAGCGATAAATAACTATCAATTGTTTCATAGTAATTCCATCCATTCCCGAATTCTAATCATACTACTTAAGAGCCAGTGCGATACACGTGAAAGTAATTTTATACTTAAGTCTTTGTGTTAAATTCATAATTACTTTGTTATTATTTAAATATTTATAAAGATAATTTTTTATAATGTCTTATATTGACAAAAATTAAGCATAAGTTAAAAAATTACGTATAGACTCATTTGGAAAAATATTTTAATAACAAAAAGCAAGAAAAAATAATGGTACATTAGTTGTCGACAAAAGATAAAAAAGAAACCCAAACAAAATTAAGATGGACACATATGAAAAAAAAAAAATTGTTTCAATAGGAGCAAAGTAAGAAAAAAAAAAGTATTTAGCAAAAGTGTATCGTAAAAAAATATAAGCTGTAAAAAAGATAAAACAATACATAATTTTAGATAGAAACGAAGTTTAAAAAGGAGAAAGTAAAGAAAAAAACTTAGAAAATAAAAGATGAATCAATAAGACAAGACAAGAAACTGTTAAAAAGGCATAAAAACACAACATAATTTACCAAATTTTTGAATAGTGTTTTACACATGTGAGTATTACTTATGATAATCTCATTTTTATATATATTTTAATTATCTAATGTGTTTATTTAGTTTTACTTTTGGTATTTTAGATTTAATTTAAAAATAGTTTTGTTACTTTTGTAAAAAAGTAAAGAGTTGCAATTTGTAGTTCAAATAGGCAATGTTGTTATGAAGGTTATATTTAATAGAATAATATTTGAGATGATCGTACTAAAAAATATCTAAGATTTTAGACTGAAAAATGGAAAAAGAAAAGTTGGTAAAAATTAAAGTTAAAAATAAATATAAAAAATAAAAATAAAGTCCCTAAAGAAAGTAGCTTGACCAAATTCTTAAATACTGTTTTAGGCAACTTCCGTTT
This sequence comes from Artocarpus heterophyllus, assembly GCA_025403435.1. Taxonomy (NCBI): domain Eukaryota; kingdom Viridiplantae; phylum Streptophyta; class Magnoliopsida; order Rosales; family Moraceae; genus Artocarpus; species Artocarpus heterophyllus. Next base: position 12,890,196 of record CM046345.1, read on the forward strand.
ATACCATATGTAGTATTGAGATAAAAGTAAGTTGGTGTTTTTTCTTTCCATTGAATTATTATTATTTTTTTTTTTACTTTCAAATTGTTAAAATTAGGTAACCTTTTATAATACAATAAACATTCTTAGGCCTGATGCGCTATATGGATTGTCTTATTGCCAAGAAGAAAATAGCAGCGCACATGCAGTTGGAGCGCCTAAGCCTATTAGCTAAAGCCTTATAAGGTTTTAATTTTTTTATTAGCATAAGCACAAGATAAAACAATACACATGGGCTTCATCGATTATGGTTCGGATCGGGATGACATGAAATAACCGATATTTCTATTATAGAGTATAAATACTATGAGAAATAATCAATATAGCCTTTAAAATAACTATATGTACTTGAATACAAAATAAAACAACATATCAAATATACATGATCATTAGATTATTAAGATAATAGTTAAGATTTGGGTTGGAGACGGTCTAAGAAACGTTACAATATCCATTATTATTTTCTCTACCAAAGGTTATTTTGAGACTTCTATAACTCAATAAAAATCAAAATCCAATATTTATTGAATTAAATATATGAAAACCATAAAGGTTAAATTCACTGTCAAGAAAAATAATAAATGATTTTGAATGAAATTATGACGTGCATTAATGCAACTAACTTGTAATGTTTAAGAGCCTATTTGTTTCCCAACTTTAAACAAGAAGGCAAATCATTTTGCTATAGTTTTTCTTCTTGTAAAAAAATTTTAAATTTTATTCAAGCTTTTAAACTAGACGGACTACAAATTAGGCAATGGAATTGGCTCATTGACATTTTCAAATCACTATCACAAAATACGCGACTTTTTGCCCTTAAAAATATAAGTACTTTGACCACTGCCTTTAGAATAATGACTATCTCAAAATATATTAGTCTCTGAACTTAAAAAATAAAATATCCGTTGGTCAAATTAATTGGTTTCATTTAAAATTTTCAACAAATAAAAGTAAGTTTATTTTCTTTTTGGTACTTTGAATGGATTCTTTTTTATTTGAAAAGTGTGATTATTTTTCTTTTTACACTTCAAAAAATGTTATGAGAAAATTAGGCTCCATACCAATTTCTTTAATATCACTAATGTTTTGCACTATTTTTTTCAAACATTTTATTTATACCACTTTTGACATTCAATACACTCCAAATTATCTCTATAAAAAACTCACCATGCAACTCTTCTTTTCTCTCTTCCCTTACTTTACGTTTCATGCTTTTTCGTTTCTCTTCCTGTGCCTCTTTCTCTCTTCTCTCTTTCTTTCTATTCCTAAAAGCAGTATGTTTCAATTTTTGTTCACAAAGTGCTAAGAATAAAAAATAGTACCATATAAATGGCATTTATCAAATTGACCCAAATATTCTAAAAGAGTGTAAGCCACAGTGGGTTATCATAAGTATTGCGCTCAGCACGAAAAGAAACAAGCGTGATAATACATGAGTTCATAGCGTGCAAGCCCAGCGCACAAGGTTTTTAACTTGAAAAAATTACATGTTGCGCCATACTTATAAAAAAAAATGTATTTATTTATGTCACATTAAAAAAATTATGCTACACTTAAAGATATATCGTATTTACAAAAAATAGGTTTTAAAATATTGTAAATATGAAAATTCCCTTTTAAATTTTAGATCAGCATGAGCCTAACACAAATTTTAGCATGAAAGGCACGCCATCATGAAGAATGCATAGGCCTAGTCAATAATGTGTCAGACCTAATCAGTTGACACGACGTGGTATGATCATAATTTGTTTTTGAAAATCTTTTTTATTTTCATAAGGTTAAAATCCTACTCCTTATAAAATAATGATTCTCAGTACTCCAATATGTAGCGTACTTTTTAGTTCAAAAGCTACTGTTTTATGAATACCAGGGATCTAACATGGGTTGAATAGAAGTGCTGTCTCTATCCCAAACCTCGGTTTTTATAACAAATATAGGTGTCACATCTACAATAACAGTGTGCATTCAAGCACAAAGTCAAAGAATATATACAATATATATATCTATATATGCGTGTGTTTATATTTCCAATGACATGTATAGCATTAGCAACGCATTTGTATTAAAGGTGGACTATGGATTGTAACCTTGTTTTTTTTGCAAATATCTTGACCGTAGACAATTTCAAGACTACGAAACTTAATGAATGCAAAGAAAGATAACGAAAGGAAACAAAGTCCTAACTAAATTAGCCATCGTCTACAAGACTATGTCATAACGCAACCATTACATCCTAAGTAGATCCGATGCGTATTTATTTAAAGATTTTGCAACGAATAACATATAATTTTTCCGAAGGAGAGGGACTTGAACCCAATACCTTTATAATCTTCTATTCGATAGACTTGGTAAAAGGCCACTTATTTCCAGATAAAACAATACACATGGCTACGTCGGTTATGATTCAGGTCGGCATGACATGAAATAACTGATCTCTATGATAAAGTGTGTAAATAGTATAAGAAATAGTCCATATAGCATTTAAAATAGCAATATGTACTTCAATATAAAATACAACAACATATTAAATATGCAAGATTAATATTTAAGATAGGTGTTAAGATTTGTGTTAGAGACGGTTACAATACCTTTTAACATTTTCTTTGCCAGAGGCTATTTTAAACATTAAAATCCAATATTAATTGAATTAAACGTACGAAAACCATAAAACTCAAATTCACTATCAAGGAAAATAATGAATGATTTTGAATGAAATCATGACGCACATAAATGCAACTAACTTGTAATGTTTAGGAGCCTATTTGTTTTCTAATTTAAACGATAAGGTAAATCTTTTTGTTATAGTTTTTTCTCTGAAAAAAAAATTAAATTTTTGTTCAATTTTCTGAACTAAACGGACCATACAAATTAGGTAATGGAATTTGCTCGTTGACATTTTAAAAGGACTAGCACCAAAATATGCGACTCTTTGACCTTAAAAAATTAAGCGTCACTATCACATAATATATGAACCTCTGCCTTAAGAATAATGGCTATCTCAACATATATTAGTCTTTGACCTTAAGAAATAAAATAGCCGTTGGTCGTATTAATTGCTTTCATTTTAAAATTTTCAACAAATAAAAGTAAGTTTATTTTCTTTTTGGTACTTCGAATGGATTATTTTTATTTGAAAAATATTAATTTTTTTTTAACACTACAATAAATATTCTTAAATGGTGTAAAGCCACAATGGGCTAACGTAATTTTTGTATTGCGCCAAGCACGAGAAGGAGCAGTTCTGAGAATGGACGAGTTCATAGTGTGGGACAAGGTTCTTAATTTGAGAAAATTATATGTTACACTGTACTTTTAAAAATGTGTTTATTCATACACATTTAAAAAAGTTATATTATATGTAAAAATATATATAATGTTGACAGTCAAAACTCATCTAACAAAGATCTCTCTAAGATTCCTCATCGAATTAATCTCTCGCGAAGGAAATTAATAGGAGGTGGTTAAAACGAAAAGGATAAGTTTGATTTATTGGTGGGTCAATAAAATAATTATTTAAAAAACACAATTTTCTATTTAATAATACCGCTCAAATAGTAGTTGATGAAGAACTTTTCAAAAGCTATTAATATTTACCTTTTTTTAGTTTGTCAGTCATCACCCTGGTTTTTAGCTGGATTGAGATTGATTTTGCAATTTCAAAGAACAAATGGTAGAAGCTAGATGATGACCTAGCTGTAGCACACGATTCTGTCCAAAACTAACGAATGAGCTATGAGGAGTTGTTACGGATATATATTTTGTAAATAAAACCATTATACTATAAAATTATGTCATATTTATCATAATTATAGACAGCCATATTGTCTCAAGCGAGACGCTTTGCTCATGTTTTAAAATTTTGATTTTTCTTCTTAATTTTCTATTTAAATTTCAACATATAAGGTATATTTTTCTTTGATAATTTTAATAAATTATATTTATAATCATAACAAAATTAAAAAAAATACAAAGATTTAACACTTAAAAAGTTACATAAATGTTAATAAAAATATGGTGTAAGCCGCTTATCTTTTTTTAGATAATCATGTTTGGGTTACTTATGTTCCTCCGATTTTGAGTTTCTTTGTAAAAATTGATGTACATGGTGTCTTAAAAAATTTCGTTTAAACCAATGGTTTAAACGTGGGAAAAAAGGAATAATAGTACATACAAATTAGTTCCAGGGACTCTTTTAAAAAATTTTAACACTGGAGTAACAAATAAAATAGGGTTGATTTAACTAAAGGTGTGTGAAATGTGAAATTGGGGGTGTCAATATATGCATTCCGAAAAGAAAATACTATGTGACATATATGGTGTTGAACACCACAACTAATAGAGTATGAATACCACTAGTGGGTCCTAAACTCTCTAGTCTTTTCTTTTTAAGGTTCCTCAAACTCTCTATTAGCGTGTAGTGCTAAACACATACATACAAATGCCCTTATTAAGACAAAACGAAACACCTATAAGTTTTGTTTAAGAAAATATTTGCTCAAAGTAGAATTAATAGCATGTTTGCTATTAGTTAGTTCTAACCAACTTTTCAGTTAGAAACAATGTAAAGTTCTCACATGTTACGATAAAAGCAAAAAAATTGCTACCGTGTAAAACTCTCACATGCTACAGTGTTTAAGGTTCTAACAAATGATTTTAACCACCATGCCAAACATCTTATAAATCTAGCAATATGAATTAAGATTTCACAGCTAGGAAAGATAACAAGTATATTTAGAAAATTACCCAGAGTTGATTGCAAGTGTTATTCCTATATTTCCCATACCACCCATTTTTAACCAACACATTAATAGATTCTCTTTTAGTAACTTTTAATCTTCCTCGCAGCCCTAAAATGCCCTCTTTTTTTAGTGGTTGAAACATTTTAAAACCAAGACAATATTTTTCTAGCATTTTGCTTTGGAAAAATTTTGGCATCAAAACCTATGATGAAAGGAAAAATTTTTGAGACGATTCCACTTTGAGGTGTTTACCTTGAAAATTAGGAAACTATTTATAGAGGCCAAGCAAGAAACTAGATAAGTGTATTCTTAATTTCATCTTCCTCTCCGTGGACTCGTTGGGCATAATAATAATAATGTTTAGTGTAGGAGTTATGTTTTTTAAAATGTTTTAAGAGAATATTTTGAAATGGGTCATGACTATTGGCTTAAAACTTTCTCAATGCTACCTTTGCTAAAACTCATAGTTTTCTAATTTCAATTTTGATAAAATATGAATAGTCTACTACTTATGAGTTATAACAATATCATTAACATATCTACCAAACGTAGTTATGATATTACTTAACTTTAAAATTAAAGAGGATAGATTGACAATTGACTTTTAGAGAATTTCAATGGATTTTATTCCATGGATAACAAAAATTATTATGGATTGGGCACATATGGTCATAAAATTATGTCGTTGGAGTTAGAGAAGATATATTTCTAAAAACGTCATTGCAGAAAATGTAACATGGATACTACTAATCACTTTTAAAATAGTATAAAATATTATAAATTCCCAAAAAATAGACGACGTTAAGAGAATCATGAAGGGTTTTATTCCATGTATAACAGAAATTACATATCCAACATATACAATAATAATGTTACGCCTTTGAAATCAAAGAAGATACATTTCTATGGTTTGAGGCATTATCTAGTATTAAAATCACACCCAACTTTACCTAAAGGTAAAAAGTTCAAATCCTTCCACCTTCAAATTAAAAAAAAAAAAGTGCATACATTTCTCAAAAAAGAGAGAGGAAAAATACAATATGAATAAGTTTACTGATCAGTACTTTTGAAATCATAGAAAATAATGTATTCTAACAAAACCAATGACAAATTAAATCCCAATTTCCTATAGGAAACTTTTCATGTGACGTTTATACTATTTGTAAATTGCGAACTGGATTTTATATTCATATCTTCTGTTTATATTTCTTCCTGACTAATCATCAAATTTCTCATCACTAAGTTACTTCACAGTACTTGAAAACCCAATTTCTCCCAACGTTGTTTTCTGTCTAACCAATCATCAATTGACTCATTTGCAATTCCATTTGTTAATGTTCATGTCCCATGAGGTGGTAATAAACCTTCAAGAAATAAAAATAATATGAACAGTAAAATAAATTCTAAAGAAAACGTTTTTAATCATGAGCACCACGCAGAATATTGTCTCAGTTCATTACAACTTTAGTCATTTCTAAAATATTTTTAAAGATCATAGATAACCTAAATCATGTAAATAAGATTATATGGCACTTCTTTCGCAATACATTTGGATTACAAAAAAAAACTACCAATAAAATTATATGTTTATGGATCTTCTACAATCCTTGTACTCTTCCAAAGTACGTGTACAATATTAATAATTTTGATTTCTCTTAATAATTGCATTACAAAGAATATATATTGTGTGTATATTTTGGAATGCCAACTTATAAGTGCTCTCATCCATGAACAAACAAGGACTTTCTCCCAATGTACACCAATGGAACACTGACTGCTGGCGAGCATAAGTTGGAAATGACATGATATGCTTTTATTGACGTCGGTCTAGTTCCAAAGGTCCGACAGTCTCGGAGTTACTGCAAGTAAAGCTCCCACATAGTTGAGCGTGGCGCAACAACTTGTCGACCGTAGCGCAATCATAGCTTGAGGAAAGATAATGTTTGACAGCAACATAACAAAAGAAAATTATTCATCTATTAGGGAAAAAATGGAGATGAAGCAGTTAAGTGCAAAATGTTTTTTGTCAGATATTTTGTAAATAAAAAGAAAACATAATCATTTATAGCAAGCACATGCAAGTAGAAATTGTCTCAAATTTTCCCCATATGCAAGTAGAAATTGTCTCAAATTTTCCCCATGAGCATTCTCCTACTTCCTTGTTTTCCCATGCAACCTATTTCTAATTAGCCCTTCAAAGCATTCGGTCTCTAGTTATTTTAACCATCTTTGAGTTCCAAAATACTATCCTTTGTAATTATTAGAACCATTTTGAAAAGGAGATAAACTTTTCCTAGTATTTTTCTTTGAAGTATTTAGAATCTAACCCCAATCACGAATCAAAGAAAACTTAAAATTACTTTTGCTTTGGTGCGTTTGCTTAAAAAAATTGGGTTGTATTTATAAAGATTTTGACCAATAAAACCGAGGACTTTTGAAAGAATATTTCGATATGGCCCACAAGCATTAGCATAAACCTTACTCAATTAATCTATAGAAAATTGCAAGTTCTTAAATTTTGAGGCAATTTTCATGTGATTTTATACCGTTTATAAAACTTTAATTATATAAATGAAAATCTTGGAATGATGTTACAATCTTTTTTTTTTTAAATTAAAAAGAATCTATTCACAAACAATGGTAAGATATGCCAATTGAGCCAGTGATGAGACTATGAAAATATACATTTCTTATGGCTAAATATTCTCATTTTGCATTAACATTTCTCATTAAATCCCTTAATTATAGCATTTGTGTAATATTGATATTTTAGTATGTTTGTGTAAAAAATGTTTACAAATAAGTTTTTAATGTGTTTTTATGTCTAATATATATTTTTAGTAATTTTTAGAATCATTTTTGTGTATTTAATAATTAATTAGTTTGTAAATAATCAAAACTGTAAAAAAATATTGTGTGAGAGATGTGATTCTAACCAACATATATAATAGATTGATATATGACATTTGCTAAATAAAAATGATTCTGAAACCTTTGGCTACATTCTTTTATAACGAGGCATGCTAAGCAAAGCCAAGATGTAAAAAGAAATATTAATAAAAATAGCCATTTTAAAGAACTCCTCTAAGCAATTCTAATAAAAAGGCCATAATCCTCGAAGAGGGGAGGCCACCCTAACTCCCACTTGGGGGACTTGACTACAACTCCTGAAGAGGGGGAGTCATTGTAAAAACCAGACTGGGGAGCTGGTCAGCACGATACCAACCACGAGTAGGTTTGAAACACTAGTCCGCTGCCATATAGATGTCCCGGTCAAGATTTGCCCTCACACGACAACGATTTTGGGAATATAACTCCTGACCATAATTAGACTTGTAAAAGTTCAACTAAACTTAAACAAGTCTAATAGGGGCTACGGGGTACTAGAGTACTACCCAACATTTTGGCTGACCTCACCCTCGGAGCTTTCAACTCGGAGAAAATGAAATTGACATTTCATTCCTGAGAAGCTTTTAACTCTAGAAATTCATTACCAAGAAGCTTTTAACTTGGGAAAAATGAAATCAGAATTTCATTTCCGGGTCGTTATAGTCAACTTCATCCAAGAAGCTTTTAACTCAGAGAAAATAAAATTAACATTCCATTCTTTAGAAGCTTTTAACTTGAGAAATTCATTCCCAAGAAGCTTTTAACTTAGGAAAAATAGGATAAGCTTTTCATTTCCAAGAATGTTTGTCCCCGAGGAACATTCAACTTGGAAAAATGAAATTGGCATCTTGTTTCCAAAAAATGGAATTAACATTTCATGTCCGAGGAATAATAAACTTGGAAAATGAAAATAGAATTTCATTAGGAAATAAAATGTTAAATTGTCTGGGAGGTACAAGTAATCAGACACCTCTCTAGCCTAGACAGAGAATAATTACAAAAAATTCTTAATCCTGGGCCCCACCCCTGGCGTCCTTGTTCTTGCCGTCTCCATCCTCGGCTTCCAGATCTACCCCTCCTTGTCTACCTTCGGCTCCACTATAATCGACCAGTCCTATGCAGCAGCCTCAGGATGCTTCTCTAGCAAGTGGTCTAGCAAATCAGTCATCTCAAGGTAATAATTGTCTTCATACTCTATAGACACTTTGAACTTCTCGACTACTTGGGTTAGGCGGCCAGGCGGCTCCTCCCTTAAGACGCGATCGTGCTCCTCTTAGGCAACCTACAGTTCAGCCCAAAGTTAGTCGGCCTTGGCCCTGGCCTTGTTTGCCTCTTCATGGGCAACCCTTGCATCCTCTTCAGCTCAGGTGACGGTAGACTTTGCCTGGTCAAGCTCGATAACTTTCGACTCTAGTGTTTTCTTGGCCTCGTCTCTCAGCAAGTCGGCCTTCTCAACCTTCTTCCTTTTGAAGCCGGCCTCGTGCGTCCCAATGATATCCGCCATCTTTAGGAGGGAGCAGGCCTGAAAAAGAAAGTTGGTTAGGACGGAGAGGAAAAAAGACAAAGTGACAAAGAGCTCAGGGTTGGGATCAACTTACCCTAACTGAAGCATGGAACGCCACTCAAAAGCAGCCTGAGAAGTTTTCCTCCTTCATCTTCTCAAAGAACTCCTCCCAGGGGACCTCATGCCCAATGGTCTCAACCATCAGTCGTCAGGTGGTGGGACGTCTCCTTAGGGGATCTGTCGGTTGTGGCAACACATTGGGGACTGCTGTGGGTGGATGGTCTTGGCTTGATGATCCGCTAGACCGGCTCGACGGCGGTTGGGTGGGGGCTGCTCGGGGGCAAGAGGCTATTTCGGCCTTGGGCTCCTCTTTCTTTTGGACCCAGCCATGCCTTTCCCTTTCAAACGATGGAGGTTCTCCATCATCCTTCGTCGTTCTTCTCTAGCTACCTGCTGGGAAAACATATCTGCAATAAGAAATCACCAAGTCAAGATTACCTCGGTAGAAATTCAAAAAAAAAAAAATTGGTGCTTATCGTCAATCTAGAGCTGGTGCGACGAATAAAGGTGTCGAATCACGTCTGTGAGGTCTTCGTCTACCATGGGTGGCCCTAGATCAAAGGAACCACTCGACAAGTTCTCAAAACTAGATGATGATATCTCCCTTGTCTGCCACCCAGATTGGTTGGTGCTCGGCCCTGGGATGTCAACGGCACTAGGCCTTGCTACTGTAACCTGCCTGGTACTGTTTTGGTGGGGATTTATTGCGCTGGACTCCCAAGCTAGCCATAACAGGAGGGGTTGGTGTATTGGAGGAGGAAAGACTACTACTGAGTAGACTCAGAGACTTCTTGTACAAATCCTCCATTGCCTCGACGACCTTGCTTGAAGCCCATGGTCTCTTCAACCAGACATGGCCCTACTCGAACCTGGTCGGGACTTCTTGACCCTCGAGAACTACTTCATCTACTCGGGCTAGTAATTCCAACCGACGTTGAACCACTCAAACTTTCATAGCTTGTCGGAGTTGGAGTTATCCAAGATGAAGTCCTTCTTGAAGCTGGTGAAGTAATACCACCTGGACTATTGGGGAAGCCTTTTCATCTTGTATACTTATTTGAAGGCCTCCTACGGTATCTCGGTTGCCCAATAGTACCTCCAAAGTATGTACATCCCGATCATCAAACGGTAATAGTTCAGGCTAAGCTGGGCAGGGCACATGTTTAAATCTTTTAGTGCCCAGCAAAGAAAGGATGAAAAGGTAGACAGAGCTCAGCCTTGAAGAACTAGACATACAGGGTAATGTGGCCTTTGGGTGAGTTCAACAGTGAGTCTCTATGCCCGAGCAAAACAAGCTCGATGTCGTCTAGAATACTATATTCTTGACATAGTGTATCAAGCCGAAACTGCGTTAGCGAGCTTGCTGCTGAGGTCTGGTTGGGCCAAGAACTCTTGTATCCGGTGACACCCCAAACCCTAGTGGCAATGAGCCTTTCCCCAGCATCTTCTTCTTCGACAGCGGCTTCCTTGGGTTCCTTGTCCTCGACTAGTCGACCTTTGATGAAGCCGTCCACGGTTACCTAGCCCATAACTGCGACAGAAGCACCAACAGCTCGACTCGAGGTACTCGAGAAGTCAGAGGCCGCCACTAAGCTGGCTTCCTCCTGGGCTCTAACTCGGGGCATGCCAGCAGCTGCCGCCCCTGATGTATGAGTCTTCTCCCTACATGGCCTAACCAGTCGCCTCCCGTCAATCATATCGAATAATTCCTACTCCGGTGCCATCTTGGCACTGAGCCTTAAGATCATGGCTAGCCAGGCTGCCTTATCATCTTTCGAAGATACTTCCTCAATGTTGACTTCAACTATCAATGCTGTTGCCCGACCATGAGATGTTTACACTCTACGAGCCACTAAGATCGTTCGTTTTTAAGTATACTTCTTGAGAAAATTACCTACTAGGGTTTGTAAAAGCTTGGGAAAAGTCTAAAGTCCTCAGGTTACGAACTATAGCTCGTTAGCTAAAACTCAAAAGTCACAAAGTCTCGCTATGTTTATGCGCTAAAATAACAGAGAGCTAACTCCTATTTATAGCCATGAATCAAGCGCAAAACTCAGGCACAGTAAACAATGAGGTGCAATGATTACAACCGTCAGGAAGATGTCTAATCAAGTGTTGACAAGTGTCCCTAAAAGCTTTATCGCGTGACCTCTTATCTTCTGTCACCCCAGGACGCTGCATGAGGGCCAACCTAAAGTCGACCTTACCTACTCGACGCAGTCCACTTGGTGGAGCACCGACTAGGTGCGCTAGAGGGCTATTGTTGGCGGTGAGCTCAGCGCTGCTTGCCAATGAACCGATTCCTAGTGGTCGACAGATGTGCTGGACAACATTCACTAGGAGCACAATCTCGAACCCCTATAAGCTTGGCTTGTCTATCCGAGGTGCTCTTGAAGGTCCTCTAGGCCGTGATGCAAATGATTGCCTCCTCGGGTTAGACGCATGCTCGGGTCGGATTGTCAGAGCCTACAAACAGGCATCCACTCACATGAGAAGCCGACAAATGGCCACAGTCTCCCCATTGGATGGAAGCTAATCCATTGACAGAGATCATGACACATGTCACCTACCTTCTTACAAGCCTTGATGTGACACATGGGTCGTGGTCAAAACCCACCTAACACCTGGTTTAAGTAGCAAGCTATAAATAGAGCACATTTACTATAGCTCTAGACAAGCATGCTCCTTTGCAACTAACCAGCTCCCATTCTCTACTGAGCAATGCTTGGCTTGAGCATCGGAGAGCCCTTGTCTGGTACCTTATTGGTGCCCCCTTTACCTCCAAAGCATCCCTCCTCTTGTTGTAGGTACGTCCAAGCAGGCTGAGATAAGTAGGGAAGAGCCGTCCGACCACCATGCATAGCTGCACGTGGTGTTGAACCACCTCCACTCGTTGGTAAACATCAACAACCACCGAGGGGGCACAAGCTACAGATGAGGAAGCCCCACCTACGGGAGGAGCCTAAGGACCAAGTAGATTTTTTTTGAATCCCTTGTATTGGACTTCCTCTATGAAATACAAGATGCTTTTGGTCTATTTGTCCTTTGATATTTTAATCAAGTTGATTTAGGAGGCTGACCTTTGTTGTGATAATGCAAAAATTTTCTAAGTGTTTGCCTAAGGGAATTTCCCTGTATATATATCTCTGTGGAGAGTAAACTTGGCGATCAGTTTTTGGTAACAACCTTAGCCTCAAACAAGGGCATTGTTTGATCATAAAAATCCAACCTTCAAATAGAGATCCAACTTGCAAAATAGAACAAAATGCACTATGTCTCCACCCAGGGGCAGACCTTTAAGGCCTTGCCTCTTTTTCAAATAAAATCCAAATGCTCAGGGGTTCTACCTTGGGGCAAACTTTCAAATCTTTCATTTTTTTTTTATTCTCTAAATACTAGGGCTGTACAAAAACCGCCCCGCACCCGCCAACTACCCACACCCGCACCCGCCTATATCGAAAAAAGCGGGTTTACGTTAGCAACCTACTGAACCCGCCCACCAATATATTCGGTGGGCGGGTTTGGTTTTAAGGTTTAAAGGGCGGGTTCAACCCACACCCGTCCGCCTATATATTTTTTTTAAAAAAAACTTATCATTTATTTGATTTTGTTCTTATTTTAGAGATAATTGAACAATCCAACACTCCAAGCACTGGCTCGGCTGCCTCTTGACATATTAAAAACTGTAAATTCTCCTTTTATTTTGTGAAGTAATCAAAATTCAAATCAAATAAGTTAGTAGAGAAAGCCCTAGAGAAAAAGAACACTTGACTTTGTTCATCATTTTATTTGTAGCATTCTATTATTTTCGAACCCAGTGAATAGGCTTTAATCTTTATGGACTCTTGACTTTGTTCATCAGTTCATCTGTAGTTGATGTTTCTTGTTGCAGTGAATGATTATATTTCTTAATTTGTACTTTTAAATATGGTCACTGTCTTTAAGCATCAAACTTGTTGGGAATGCTTTATGTATTATCATCTTATATTTTCTACAAATTTTCTTCACTTTCTAAGAAAAAGGTCCAAAAAATTACATTGGGCAATAGCATAGGTCTAAACTGCCTCAACCCGTCTGCACCAGCCCGCAACCACCCAAAACCAAATCGAAACCACCCGCCATGTGGTGGACTGTTTGTGGGTTGGTTAATCGCCAACCCGCCATTCAAAAAAACCACACCACACCCGCCCAAAAACCATCAAACCGCCCGCCGTTCACCCCTACTAAATACCCAATGGTTCCACCCATGGGTAGACCTTTAAGAGTTTTGCTTATTTTGCCCTTTGGGCTAGCTCAGCGAATCTTATAAGGTGTAGAGCTTTTGGCTCACTTTGGCGATCCCTCTTCGTTAGAGATTAAACTTAGGCCTCTTTTTCCCAAGTTCACTCTTTTGGTGCAGAGACAAGGCTTTGCCTTTTTTCTCTTTGGCAGGCTTTTAAGTGGGTGAAGGTTTGGGAGTAGGGCTTTGATGGGCCATCCTTATTTTTACCCACGTAGAGTTTTAAGGCTTTGCCTTGTGAAGCTCTTGGAATTGTTTTAGGGGTATGAGGATTTTAGGCCTTTCTTTTCCTATGAGATCGTAGAGGCGAGCTTTTTGGACTTCTATTTTTCGTCGTCCCTTTTGGGCATAGAGTCCAAGGCTTTGCCTTGTGAAACTTTTTTGGACACCATCTTGGGTGAGGATGAAGTCTTCTTGGCTCCCCTGCCTCCATGTCAAATGAAGTGTAGTTATTGTTTGCGTTCAAATGTAGCAAGTATTTCATAAAAGAGCTCTTATGGAGTCCCATTTTATTAACAAAATTTTACAGTACAAATAGTAGGGCTCTAAATGCTCGGCCTTCTAATGATGTTTGACCTATCGGCCTTTCATTGATTCTAATACGTAGGTACGTAGCCTTGTTATGTTTCGAACCTTGTAAGGACCTTCCCAATCAGGGCCTAAGTTTTCAACATTTCTAGGCTTTATGTTGGAGGTTACCCTTCTTAGTACCAGATCCCAAGTGTGAGTACTATCTTTCATTGACTCTTCTGTTGTAATATCATGTTGCACTTTGCTGGTATGCGGCGAGGCATATTTGAGAGTCGATCTGTAATGCCCCTATATGGGGTTAACAGTTTTTAATGAATTAAAATAAAAATCAGAAATAAGAGTAAACCTCAAAAATAAAGTTGCCCAAGGCTTAAATAAAAACTCTCAAATCAAACATAAAAAAAATATAAAGGATAATTAAACCACAGTTTAATGTAGCACCTTAAATTTAATAATATAAACTGTCATCATCATCATTTCAACCCTCAACACATTTTCATACAGTCACAAAAAGTAACAATTGATGCTTACATTATCATGAAGAACATTCTTAGCAATTGAAGCAGTCCCAACGTAATATAACTACATCGCTTCCTCAACTATTTTTCTTGTAGCCACATCACACTTAGTAAGTCCTGAAAAGATGAAAATATAAGGGAATAAGATTTATTATAATCATATTTCGCGGATACCATAGTTAATCATTACTGAGTTTCATACATATACATATATACAAATGTTACAGTTCATCATTATTCTTAGGTATCCACGTTCAATAGAGTATCAATCAACTCATCAAAACCCAAATGGGCGCACTTGATCACCCTCTAAATATTCCAAGGGTGTTTTGGTGAGGGGACATCAAGCCCCAAGTCCTCACCAAGTCGATTCCTGTACAGTGTGTTCTGGGACTTTCAACCCAAGGAAGCGTCATCACCTTCCTCTATTTTACCTTTTAGGGTATTCGTGCCCAAGGACATAACTGTCGCCCTCTTCACGTCTCACCATTTCTCTATATTCAATCATTATTTATAGAGTCAGTTTTTCTAACTATGCTTCTCAATTTATAACATGTGTCAATTCATTATGTTCCTTGCCGTATAATATAAGACGAGTCTATGTCATAGTTTCATATGTGATACTCATATAATAGCAATTCAACAAAGATATATATATCTTGCGGTAAAACAATCAATTTTAATTCCATAAAAACCTCACAAAAGATGAGTAATAGAATCCCTACCTTTCAAGCTTATCACCAATCTTTTAATCCCGAAATCAATTAATGTTAGCTCCATACCCCCTTGATCCTAAGGTGTGCATAAAGACAATTTAAAACTAAAGCACAACATACAACACATTCATAAATAAATCATGTGTAAATCCATCTTACTAGTGTGCCATTAAAGCTTTTATGTAAATCTCTTTTAAATACTACAGTAAACAATCTTTGTCTTAACACGATATAAAATGTATACAAGTAATCTATATGTTTTAGTCCCTAATAAGATTCATCAATCACTTAAGATAATATTGGAAAGGTTGCAACACATTAAGGAATTAGGTGGTAAGCAAAGATGGGTTCTTGATTCAGGTTAGCAGCGGTATACCATAGCAAATTGACAGTATACTTTTACAAAAAGGATAGGTTCACTATCTACAATCATCACATGAGTTAACAGGTGGTTTACTTAACGTAAATGTGCGGTATATTGCCACTGATAGGTTTACTAGTTTCCAATCTAAAAATTAAAAAATTCATAGAAAATAAAATACAACTCCGATTTAAGCTTATGATAGCTCGTTAGAAAGCTTAGAATATCTACTTTTTAAATATACAAACTAATTTGCAAAATTTATTTTTATTTAATCCTAGAATTTCAAGAAAGAGCCACTGCCCATAGAGGTATTACAAAATTTAATAATATAAATTTTCTGTCTACGGCATATACACTTAGACTTTATACATATGTTCTAAAATAGTAACAAAACATATACTCAGGTTTGAGAACGCAAATTTGAATAATCCTTGAGTATAAATGAAAGACTA
This sequence comes from Artocarpus heterophyllus, assembly GCA_025403435.1. Lineage (NCBI taxonomy): Eukaryota > Viridiplantae > Streptophyta > Magnoliopsida > Rosales > Moraceae > Artocarpus > Artocarpus heterophyllus. The sequence continues at coordinate 12,906,287 of CM046345.1, forward strand.
AATTTGTTCATAAGATTCTAACCTCAGATTATGGCTAGTTGGAAGCTTGAAATGGCTTCAAAACAGGTTCCTTGACCTCGGTATAGCTGAAATTCTTGCTCAAATGGAGGTGATGGTGGCTGATTTTTATGGTTGCCTTGAAGATGTTCTCTAAGTATTTTGCTTCAGCAAGGAAATAAAAAGAAGAGTGTGGGAACTGTGGAATAAAAAAGAAGAAAAGATGAAGTCTTTGAAGAGAAGTGATAAAAGCAATTATGGAGGAGACATGTTGAAGCATGTCACGGAGGAAATAAAGAAAAGGAGGTGGGTCAAGAGTAGTTGGGAAATATATCCTCATGTCTCCTCTGGAAACTTTAACCCGCATAATGCCAAAATGACATTTTCAAAATTTATTAAAAGTTCCAAGGCTTTTCAGTAAACATACTAAATAAGTATAGGAGAATTTTAGAAAATTTAAAAATAGATAAAAATAAATATTGTGAAATGGATTTTAAATGAAACAAATTTTTGGTTGGCACACTAAAAATTAATTTAATTACCTTAATACCCGTTAAGAGAATAACAGGTGTCACATGATCCTTCGCTCCTCTAATAGGTTAAGCTTGGCATCCAAGAGTTGAGGATTTTCTACTTCGTTACACCCAATTACTCGATTGGTCGAGGCCATTATCTCTACGGGTAGGACTGCCTCAACGCCATAGGTGAGGGAAAAGGGGGCTTCTCCTGTAGTTGTTTTACTTATGGTTTTGTAAGCCCATAACACTTTGGGTACCTCTTTAGCTCACTACCCTTTGAGATTATCCAACCATTTTTTTAGCGTGTGCTTGATGATCTTGTTAACAGCTTTACCTGTCCATTCGCTTGAGGGTAGACGGCCATCAAGAAATTTTTGTGGATGTTGAGGTCTTCTTAAAACTTTCGTATTTTGACATTGTTAAACTGCATGCCATTTTTTGAGATGATTGAATGGGGTATGCCAAAGCGGTGGGTGAAATGAGACCAAATGAAGCTTGTACAATTCATCTTTGAAATTGTGGCAAATGCCTTGGCCTATGCCCGTTTCGTGTAATAATCAACAACGATTATGGCAAACTTAAGGCTTCTGGGGCCATGACAAAGGGTTCAATTATGTCAATTCCTCATTTTTCAAATGGCAAAGGCCTTAAGGTCGATGTCATGTTTTTTGGATGAGACCTCGGTACATAGGCATAACGCTGGCACTTATCACACTTGTGAGCATAGTCGTAGGCGTCCTTTTTTAAGGTTGGCTAGTAGTATCCCTGCCTTAGTGTTTTGTGAGCCAGTGATTACCCCCAATATGGTTTCCATATAAGCCTTTGTGCACTTTTGCCAGCACCTACAATCCTTCTTCCTTGGTAAGGCACCGAAGGAGAAGAGTAGAATTGCATCGATGGTAAAGAATATTGTCATGTAGCAAATAGTGTACTGACTTGTAGCGGGTTCTTTTAGCTTTCAAGGGATCAATTAGTGCTCTCTGCTTGAAAGATACGTGTCTACAGGGTCATCTAATTGTTTCTTAGGTCCACCATCCATGTGGAAGCTCTACGGCCACCCTTAGTCTTGTTGGTTTCCTTGTCGGCCACCAACTGGCCACCTTGGGTCTTCTGAGTCATCATCGGAGGGGCTACCAGTGTCTCCTTCTAGATGGTTAGGACTTCTAGGATTTCAATAAGAATGACCCTCAGCAACTTGGAGTCCTTTGATGTTACTAGGTGGGCTAAAAGCATTTGCATTGCTGTTTTTGGTGCGTTGTATTTACTTGATTTCCCAAGACTATAACTTGGATAACTCATCCCTAACCTTCTACAAGCACTGAAGCATCATCTCATCCTTTACACCTTATGCTCGTTTGTGATTTGATTCACGACGAGTTGTAAGTCACTATATATCTTCAAAAGGTCTGCTCCCAAGTGGCAGGCAAGCCTTAGCCCTAAAAGCAGAGCCTCATGCATAGTTTCATTGTTGGAGGCTCTAAACTTGAATCTTACTACCGTTGTGATTTTGTGATTTTTGGGGCTTACCAGTAGTACCCCTACATGTACCCCATGCTTGTTTAAGAAGCCATTGACATATAACTCCTACCCTCTTCAGGTTGTCTCTTGTTCAGGTTTACTCAGTTGTGCAGTGAATTCTGCCATAAAGTTAGCTAGGCTTGCCCTTTGATTGTTGTTCTTGGCTTATACTCTACTTTGTATTAACTTAACTTGACCAACTATTTTAGTTGTCTCCTAAAGGTTTTTGGCTTTTGTAGGGCTTGGCTTAAGGGGTAGTTGGTCAACACCACCACCTTATGCTTGAAGAAATACCTTTTTAATTTCCTTATTGACATGATCAAAGCTAGGGTGAGCTTTTCCATCTTTAGGTTGTCTCTGCATCGAGCAATCGTTTGCTAGCATAACAGACTGGAAATTAGGTTTTGCCTTCTTACCTGATCAGCACAGAGCTTATATCATGAGGTGATATAGCCAAGTAAATTTGTATGGTCTCCCAAGTAGAGCTTTAGATAGCAGTAGTGGTTTCCCAAGGTAACTCTTCAAATTTTTGAAGGCGTCATCATACTTGGCCATCCATTCGAATGGTTTTCTTGCTTTTAAGATTTCAAAGAATGGAAAGCACTTGTCCATCACCCTAGAGACACAACAGCTCATTGCTACCATAGATCTTGTAAGCCTCTGCACCTTTTTAGGCTTTTGAGGGGCTTCCATATCTAGCAAGGCCTGGATCTTTTTAGGGTTGCATCAATCCCTCGCCTACTTACCACAAATCCTAGGAATTTCCCTGATGCAACACCGAAGGCACATTTTAGAGGGTTAACTTCATTCTATACTTCCTTAAGATTTTGAATGTCTCGTCCAGATGAGCAATATGGCAGCTTGCCTTCATGAACTTCACCTTCACTAGCATATCATCCACATACACCTCCATAGTTTTCCCGACCTGCTGGGCAAACATTTTATTCACAATTACTGATATGTCACCCCTGCATTCTTCAGTTCAAATAGCATTATGAGGTAGCAATATAGCCCTCTATTAGTAATGAAAGAGGCATGCTCTTAATCTCATTGGTGCATAGGGATTTAATGATAACCTAATTAGGCATTCATGAAGCTTAACAGTTCATGGCCCATGGTAGCATTGACTAGGTGGTCTATCTAGGGTAGGGGAAAGCTGTCCCTTGGGCACACCTTGTTTAGGTAACTGAAGTCGATGCATATCCTCCACTTTCCATTGGGCTTCTTGATGAGGACAGGGTTCTAGATCTAATATGGGTAACTCGATTCTCTTATAAACCCATTCTTTTCGAGCTTGTCTACCTCCTCCTTAAAGGCTTCATATCTTTCTTAATTCAAGGGTTGCTCTTTGCCCCTTCGAAGGATAGCCAGGGTCAATATTGAGGTGGTGGCATGCAACTTCTTGGACAATTCCTTTCATGTCCTCGTGCGTTCATGCAAACACATTGAGGTTTCGCCCGAGAAACCTTTTAAGTTCTTCTACCTCTGGTCCTTCAATCCTGACCCAATTTTAACGACCTTTGTGGGGTCATCCTTGTTTACATTTATCTCCACCTGATCCTCCACAGGCTCTATACTAGTTAGTTCTTCTCCTAGCCTTAGGTCTAAGTCTTTTTCATGCTTCTCACCATCCTAATCTCCAACCTCTTATGGTTGGCATAGGCGTAGATGGTGTTGGAATAAGTTTGCCTAGACTCATACTGATTCCTTCTTATCTCGCCTAGGGAACTTAATTTTTTGGTGATAAATGGAGGTCGCAACATTTAAGGCTCTCGATGTAGGCCTTCCTGCAACTGCATTGTACTAGTCTCTGCCCTTTGTGATAAGGAAACTAGACATGATCGTTGTTGCATTTGGCTTTTCTCCTACTTTGATGGAGAGTGTGATTGTTCCTTTAAGTATTATGCTATCTCCGATGAACCCATATAGCAGACAAGAGTTTGGCGTTGTCTAGTCTAATGAGATTCCCATTTTGCACAAACAATCTGAATAAATGATATCTACTGAATTGTCATTGTCTACCAAAATTCAACAAACAGTATAATTGCCAATCATCGCCTCAAGCACCAGGGCATCGTTGTGTGGGAAATGAACTCCATGTGCATCTACCTCTAAGAAGGTGATCTCTATCCCCTTGTAGTTTGGCATCTTGGTGGGCTTGCTTGTTGAGACATTCTGATAATTATCCTTAAAGCTCTCCTTCGCCTCCCAAGTATAATTCTTTTGGAACCTCCAAGAGTCACCATCAAGGTAGGGTCCCTTGTAGATAGTACAAATAATGCTTGTAGGCACATTATCCTCGTTGGATTGATGGTTTGCTTCATACCACAGTGCCTCATTCCTCCTATTTCTTGATCCACTATTTCCCCTCTCATGGCTTCTGTTACTATCCGCATTGTACTACTGCAAGTGACCTCTTGATTTGGTCTTTCAAGCTTGCATATTCACTAGTGTAGTATCCCACATCTCCATTGAACCTATAATACTTCGACTGGTTGTGCCTATTTGTTCTTGATCTCATCGAGGAAGGACACTAAAGATAGGGTTTATCATTTATCTGATCATAAATGTCATCGATGGACACAGTAAGAGTGTGGTAAGTTTTGTACCTTTGTTAGGATCGTCCCTTTCCACCTTCTTGCCTATACTGTTTAGCATTATCTATGTTGACCACTTGTCTTCAATAACTGGTCCAGGGGTCATAAACGGGTAGCCTAGGGCCTTCCTGCCCTTACAGATTTGTTTTCCTTTTGCCTCCATCCTTGTGCTGTGCATTGCTATGGCTACTTTTCATTGACTTCCTGAAGGCTAAACCCTTGACGTCCTCCTAGTTGATGTAACCTCCAGCCCTCTCCAAGAATTCTTGGTATCTTTTTGGACCTCTGTGGTTGAGATCATCCCTAAAAGGAATGTCTATTTGCATGCTGCTTAGCGCCCCATAAGGGCAACATCTTCCAAGACTCTGCCCATAGCGGTTACCTCTCTAGTAAACCTTGCAAGCCAATCCTTAAGGCACTTGCTCGGCCCTTAAGTGAGGAAGCTCAACTTTTCCTTTGCAGGTGGTAGAGATCTCACTCCCATAAATTAGTTAAGGAAGGCCACCTTTAAATCTTGAAAGCAAGTTATGCTTCTTGCCTGGAGAGTTTTGAACCATCTCTTTGCTGATCTGGAGGAAGTCTGGCTAAAAGCCCTATACATAATTTCTCGGGGTACTCCATAGAGCTCCATGTATGACTCCTTGATGTGGATGTGATCATCTGGATCTGTGAGTCCTTCATATGGCGTCATTTATGGCGGCTTAAAGCTTTCCGAAAGAGGTATCCCCATGGTGACAAGGATCTATACCATTGTAACATTAGAGTTTGCTATCCAGGAAATGAAATTCAAAAATGGTTCAGCCATCAAGCTAAGGGGGAGTCAATAAGTATGCAACTTCTTGAAAACTGGCTTAACTCAAATTTCTTTGGTTTTGTCGTGGGCTTTGTTTGTCCATTGATCCTGGCAGGCCATTTTAGTTCTTTCAAATACTATCATGTACTGATCAGCTTGGAGTTACATCTTAAAACCAAGTCTGATCGAATCCACAAATTTTCTTTATATAGGTATAAACATAGCTTGGATTTCTACCCTGAGGCTTTTGTCACTAACAAGGAAGAAGAAGCTGAAATCAAAAGCAATGGCATTAGCTCGGACCATGTCTTCATCAGGTGTTGTAGAGACAAAGTCCCTAGTGAATATGGTGATGCATTAAAGGCAACATTCTATTTAAGAAATGAAACTATGTAAAAGGAAATAGGGCGAATAGATTATGAAATTGATCGGAGTTCAAATTGGAGTGTGAAAAGGATTGGAGTTAGTTTTATATATGGGGAAGAAGGATTCATGACCTATAGTAGCTACTATTTGCTCTGCTATCATCTATCTAATACTCTGTTCTAATTTAGGACATGTTTACAAGACCATAGAGTAATATAATAGGAAAGGTAGCGAGATTGAAAGAAAAGTAAAGCAATAAGAATAGGGATCATTTATATTTCTTTGTAAGTTTATCCATTAATAGTGTGAATGACAACAATATCATTCTCTTTCTAGTGTTAGTAAACTTAAGGAATAGTAATCTTAATAACGTAATTATTAAAATATCTTTTTATATAACTAAACAACTATTGGATTATAACATTGAAATTTAGACATCTAAATAAATTTGACATCCATTCCTGGTGATAGGGAATCAATAACAAAGGAGATGTGAGGATTAGCCTTCGTTTTTCTCATTCCCTTTAGAGCAACTTAGAAGAATGCTCCTTAAATGTACTACATTATAAAAAATGCCCTCCAACATACCACATATTAAAATTGCCCCTTTATTAGAAATTGGGGATTTATTAACTACGTTACCCTTCCTCCTACTCACTCGTGCAAGATGTCAGAATGAAACCTACTAGATTTTGTCTTGGAACCCATCAAGTTCTATGGTGAAATCTGTCAAATTTCATCATAGAACCCGCTAGAACCTGCCTTTGGTTGTTGGAGCAAGACTCCAGATTATAACTTATCAGGTTTTAACCTAGAACCTAACAGATTCTAACATATTTTTTATAAACAAAGAAGACCCCTTAATTCTAACATTTCTCAAGTTAAGAGCTAAAGCTTACCTAGAAGATTCCAAAATGTAAATCTCTTCTTTTGGAATGTGAAGACCCCTTAAATCTCATTGATAACAATATCAAGATATAACTGCAAAAATCCATTCAAAACTTTAAACCAAACTTTGGATTCACAAGACAAAGTTTAGGTTTTACTTAAAAACTTTTATAAACTTTCTCCAAAACACTTGTTCTTGTTTATAAGAATGATTTGGAAGCTTGAACCATCAAAATCCTTGAGAGCATATGGCTAGGGAAATGACTTATTTCATGGGAGAAAGGTGGAGCAAAAGAAATAAAAGTTTTTATTCTAATTTAAACCCATAGATATTTATAGGCCAAGACTAGGGACTTGTTTGGAATTAAAAATTTATTGAGATACCCATGTGGATAGGGCCAAATTTCTTAAGAAACTTGTTAAAAATTCTACAACTTTGAAGAACAAAATGTTGACCAACTTTAAGTTTTTAGTAGTCCAATTCTACTTTCCTATATTGTCTACAAGCTTCCACAACATTCTATAATTATCCATATTTTCCATACAATATACCTCCTATATAGCTTAATCTTATATAGTATACTTCTTATACTACATATACATTTCAAAATATGATGCAATATATCTAGTAAAAGTTAGCTTTCTAACTCTTTTTTTTTTTTGGGACATTATCTAACTTTTATTTCTATCATTAAATACTTAACACTTACTTTGCTTAAGACTATGGCATGATATTTTAATCTTGTAGATTCTATATTTACTCTTATGTTTGTCACAAAATTTAAATTTAACGATAATCCTTGTGACATTAATAATGCTTCAATAACACTTAAAAAATTTTTAAGCATAGCTCTCATCTCAAAAAATTTGCACATAAACTGCTCACAGTAACTCTTAAAAAATGTACATATAATGCACTAAGAATTTCAATATATCTTGATCTCAAATTTTCATAACAATAAGTGTGAAACTCTTTTAAGGAAAGTCATTGATTAAATCTTAATCATATTTTAGATTTAAACTAATGAATTTTTCAGGTGTTATAGATGACTATCATGGCAATAGCTCAAGGGGAGATCATTGAGGGGATCCATGGTGGCTAGATTGATGAGAGAATCTACAACAACGACTAAATGCAATGAAAGAAGAGGGAAAGAAAGAACATGATGGATTTTTTTTTTTTTTTGGTTTTATCACTTATGTACTTTAGTTTATCACAAATGTACTGTAATTTACCACCATTGTCCCATGGCTTATCACTGATATATATTATGTTTTTTTTAACACAAATATACTTTAGTTTATCACTAATGGACTTGGGTTTATCATTAACGTACTTGGATTTATTACCTCCGTTACACTATAGTCTATCACTGATGTACTAGAATATATCACTTATATACTATAACGATTAATAATAGTGAAGGTTGTCTAACTTAAAAAAAGTGTAAAAATTTATTTTAAAGAGGCCATTAAAAAGACTTTTTTTCTCTATATCCCTATATTTAATAAAGTCTATGATATTAATTTAAATTTTTAGTGGGGACTCTTTTAAATCTGAACAGCTGTATAGTGGAATGCAAATCTATTCTCCACCAATGAGAACGATCCAAAGGTTGGAACTCAATCTCACTAAAAGTCTACATAGTCTCTTCTACGCCGAATTATAGTCCTAATACAAATTATAAAACAACTATTATTTCAAAAACTGAAAAATAATCAATCAAAAAATTGGGAAAAGAAAAAAGAGAAACCAACAACCCATTGTTCCACCACCAACCTAAACGTTTGCTCTTCTCACACCCAACCACCGGCAAGCCCAACTTTACCGTCAAAATCTCTCTACGATCCATCTTCGTCTTCATCAACAGTTTTGTCATGAGTAGCACGTTGAGGCGAACTTGGCAAAGTAGACAGAGGAGTTGTCGTCACGGCCAATGGAGTTTGATTGCACACAAGGAGGGCGAGCGTCGGCAATGGAGAGAGGCTGGACAATGACTGGCTTTTGCAACATCGATAGGCCCAATGCCAATGGAGATCTGATTGCGTTTTCTTCATCTACCGGAGCTTGATGATGGCGAAGACTAGCGTTTGCAACACGGATGGGCTAACACTGATGGAGATAAATATTCTTCTCCTCCTCCGGAGAAACAAAGTAAACTTAGATCTCAGATCTCCCCATAATTGACAGTTTACATCCTAGAATTGCTGTTGCGAATCTTGGAGAGACGAGATGTGTCGATGCCTTCATCGGAGAGGCTCTCGGAGTCAGAGATGAGAGACTTTCCCTCTGTTTTTTTTTAAAATTTTTTTTTTAATTTTTTGAGTATGTTGGTTACTACCCACAACCAAGACTACTTATTAACGTACAAGCTTACTTCATAACATATATTATATCATCATCCAATGACCTTTAATGTGCACTCTAGTTTGTGGAATAAAAAACGCTCCCACCATAGTTTTTCCAATATAATATTCATTAACCTATATTATTTTCAAATATATATATATATACATATATTAAGGTATATAAGAAGCTTAAAAAAAATTGGAAAAAAATTTGAGTGCGGGCCCACATGTCATTCACTGCCTCCGTGCTTGGCAATTGAGTCATTGATGTACAGATCACGTCTTCTCCTTATTGGTCAGATCACGTCTTCCACTTCTTTTTTCTACCAGCTCGAGGGATTGCCAAACCAGTTGGCCCTGCTGTTTTACTTTATACAATTTATCGTCTTTCTTTTACACAGAACTAAGAAAGCCTTTTTCTCATTCTTTTTTCCCCCAAAAGTATGGCTGTCCTTGCTTCATCTTCTTCTTCTTCTTTTGTGATCAAGAATGAAGTTTTCGTCAGTTTTAGAGGAGACACGCGTAATAACTTTACTAGTCCATCTTTATGCTGCTTTATGCCGAAAACAAATTCAAACCTACAGAGATGATGAGAATGTCAAGAGGGGAGATGAAATTTCACCTGCCCTTTCAAGAGCAATTGAGGAGTCGATGATTTCAATAGTCGTCTTTGCTTCTTCGAGATGGTGCTTGGATGAGCTAGTGCACATACTCAAGTGCAAGAAAGAAAGAAGACAGATTGTTTTACCAATCTTTTATGGTGTCGATCCATCGGATATTAGGAAACAAAAAGGTAGTTATGGTGATGCCTGTGCTGCACATGAAAAGGGTATTGAGCACGACATGAACACAGTGAAACAGTGGAGAGATGCTCTTACTGCAGCAGCTGATCTATCTGGCTTCCATTTACAAGATGAGTGAGTGAAAGCTTACCATTTTTTTTATTTTTTTCCTTTTGAGAATGACTATAATACTTGATCATGCCTTATCAATCAGCTCCGTGTAAAAGGAAGCATCTAGATAATAAGTAAATACATTTATATATAGACGTGGAGCTAAAAAAATTAGCCACCGATAGGATGTATCTTAATATTATTAAGAAAAATTAAATAAATACGATATAAAATTTTAGGGGGCGAAACATAATTTTAGAGGGTATGAAATATAATTTTTACAAAATTTTATATAATATTAGAAGAAAAAAGTTTAAACTCGTCTGTGTGTAGCTATATCTCTGTATATATTAATTTATTCCAACTGGTTGAGCTCACTTTCACTAGATTGAGATATAGATGCCGCTGGACTGCTTTTTGATGTAATTTCTTTTATCTTGATCTGGTTGAATATCACCAACATAGGTAACAGTTTCTTATGTAGCCGTGTGTATGATATTTGTATACGTTATCAATAATGCGCAAAATTGTATTTAAAAAAAATAATAAGGCCATACTGGTGAGAAATTATTTCTTTCTCAATTCCTACAACTTTCGCAATTATAAAATCAAGGTCAGCCTCAAAGTCGCCATTTCAAATTTTTTACTAATAATATCGCACTATTCAGTAAAGTAGTCAACACACTTAATAGGGATCGTCGTATGACCCATTCAACACGCTTAATGGATGTATTCATGACATGATTGTTTGAATAAACCATTTTTTCTAACTTGTATGGTCCAGTCAAGATGGATTTTAATTTTTGTTTTTTTTTTAGTCGTGGGTTTGACGATTGAATTGAATATTTTAACCTACCATCTCGCATAACTTGACTTACTCCTTCAAAAATATAATTTGTCCTTGAATTATCCCCATAAAAAAAGGACGAAAAAAATATAATTCTCTTTTCACAAATGAAAAATTTTATCCATACATTAGGATATGTGTCATTATTACATTTTGCTGTCCCCACTGTGTGATTTCCAAATCGAGTACACTGCTTATACTTATTGGACTGTGCGATGACAAAGCAATAACATAATTCAATTATTGGACATTCCCGAAAATATTTATCCCGACAACGACCAATTGATAGTGTTATTAGTTTTGTTTTTTTTTTTTTTTTTTTCACTCCATATGGTGACAAAACAACAAAGTAATTCAATTTAAGCAAAACTTATAACATAAGATCTTACAATATGATGTTACACTATGTGTATTTCATAGTTACATTATATTTTCTTGCATGTTACGCATTTGTTGTACGTTCATATCTTATATTGCAACTATCGTAACTCAAATTTCTTCTTTACTTCTTTTTAGTTCATTTTCCATCATTTTTGATGTATCATGTACCATGGTATCTAGTATTGCAACTTCTGTAACTCACTGGGTCATAACAAGTTTTATATGTTCACAAACTCCAAATACGAAGAAGTTATCAATTTACTATGGTTTCAGTGCATTTTTTATGCTTATGGAAGATTCGCAGGGCCATAAAAACTCCAAAAGTATAATGTTTTCATGATGGTTAAAAATTTCGTGGAAACATTATAAGGTGAGAGCAATATTCCCTATGAGAGATTCTATAACTAATATCCTACAGTCGTGGTAATTTTCTACTATTGTTTGGCTGTCATAGAATCTATAGTTTCTAATAGTAAGAGATGAGTGCGTTTCACTTTTTTATCTGCATTAGTTACTTGTCGTTTATGGACAAATTCACATAATATTCTAATTGCTTATTTTATCCTTTAAATAAGTGAAAGTTACTGTTATTACTTAAGGTACAATTAACATTGTTTTGGGACACAAGCCTATTGCCTTGTCCACCTACAACTTTCAGTCACCTACAATTAAGAATAATCCTGACTTTTCTCAAAAAGAAAAAAGTATACATTTGATTTTTTTTGTCTTGTCTAGACTTTGGCTTTGCCTCTATTTTATCGTGATTCTTTCACATTAATGTATTTCTCTTCTATTAGGAATGAGGCAAAGTTAATAGAGAAGATTGTGAAACATGTGTTGAAGAAATTGAATCGACTGCCACAAGTTGTTGTGGATACAGAGGGTTTTGTTGGGATAGACGATCGGCTTCAGGAGATTGAATCATTGCTATGCTTTGGATCACCAAATCCTCGTGTCGTAGGCCTTTGGGGGGTTGGCGGTATCGGAAAGACTACTCTTGCTCGCACCATTTTTCACCGGTTCTCACATCAATTTGAAAATTGCTGCTTTCTTGAAAATGTTAGGGAAAATTCACAGGAATTTGGACTGCCCCGTTTAGAAAAGGAACTCTTTTCGATGCTATTAGAGGAGAAAAATCTACAGTCAGTCAACATCTTGTGAAAAATAGGCTCTAAATAAAATGGTGCTCATTGTTTTT